>SNQJ01S0130814.1:8279-25750 GCA_010110895.2 Picea sitchensis
TACAGTTTCAGCTTATTTCGTTATTTAATAGAAAACCAGTTTTACTGTATCTCTGTTATTTTTGTGTTAAGCACCTATTAATAATCTGTATTCATTTCGTTCTGCTCATAAAATCCGGATCACTCGAGTACTAGAAAGAAGAGGAAATTACAATTCAGAATACCTAGAAAGAAATAAGAAGCAAAGGACCTGGGGACAAACAACCTTCTCTCTTCCTTAACCCAAATTGATTACTCACCTAGAAAACACCTAAAGTGGAGAAGAATACTAGTGGATTCACATTCACTCATTGACAAGTATGCCAAGGGATGATGGGAAAATGAGTCTTTATATAATTACGAAACCCTATTTAATTTGTGGAAAATTTGCATGAGGTCCACCAATGGTGTAAAGAGATGCAAATCGTTCTGGCAATGGTGGTGCCATTTAAATCTAGATTTCTAATATTCAATGACACATTTTCCACTACCTGAGGCTATGAAAATGGAAAAAGGCAGGAGAAATAGAAAGATAACTGTTGGTTTGCAGGGGCAGGATCGAGTTGTTACTAGAACGTGCCTGTCTAGTCGATACCCACCACATCAAAGGAGTATCCACCTTATCAAGAGATTGGTCTTCCGCTTTGGATGGTGGTATTGGCATTGTTCGAAGAAACCGTGCCAGCAACCGCTTTGTTTTATTTTAAACTCGCACAACCACATACGTTTTGGCTGATGAATGCCGATAGGCGATTACAATAATTAAACAATGTTAATTTTTTTTTTAAAGTTAAAACCTTTCACTTCCACATAATTTAGACTATCTCATTGGAGCACTCATTTTGCATGATATGGGTAGGTTTTATGGACCATCTAATGGGAGGAAATGCTATGGAGAGTGATAGCTTTTCATGCCAATATGTAGGGGTTTTCTTAGGGCACTTTGTATGGAATACATACATATAGAAGGTAAATAAAACATCTCGAAACATATAGACCTCTGCAACGACTTCATTAGAGCAGCTGAAAAGAGTTATGGATCGCTTGGTACAATATCCTTCAACACGTAGTCAGAGTGTGGCTTATTATTGTTCTTTCTTATAGTTGAAGAATGCACATACACCTCCACTAAACTCTTTGAGGAGATTAGTTGAGATCACTACGAATAAAGGTTTATGGGCATCTTGGTGTTAGAATTGAGAGTCAAACTTAGACTAGTGTAAGTGCAAGCTCAGTACTCATCATAATATAAATGGATTAAATGGTTTGAGTAGGTGGATCGGTAAGACTAGGAAAGAAAGGGAGAGGGCAACAAAATGTTTGCAGAAGCATTCCATAGGGAATGGAGTCATAACATCCTATAGATCAAAGGCAATCAAACTATATATCAGACAATAAGATATATAATGATGAGTAGAATCATGGTGAATATGACAAAAGGAAGAACATCCATTATATGGAGATCATTTCTGCAATAGATAAATATTTTCTTGAACAATGAACAATGATTTAATGGGAAAGCTACAGTAGATCCTATGTTATTCATGAATCCATCAATCAATGACAACTATGATCATTGGTTTGTAAGTGTTGGAGGGGATAAATGTAATCAATTTTAATTTATTTTTTTTAAATTATTATTTTTTAGTGAAATTATATTTTTATGTTAAATAAATGTATATTTCATTACACAAAGTAATAGATGATTATATTAAAAACACAATTTAGAGAAATATGGGAGTTGAAATGATTTGCAATGATATAACAATTGAAAAAATATGGTGCATTTATTTTAGAGATGGTACAATGACAAATGATTTAAAGGAATTATTTGTTATGATTTCAATAATACATAATGAAAAACAATGCAATGCAATGATTTTAACGATGACACAATCACACATGATTTAGAGCAACTAGTTCCCTTAATTTCAATGATGACATAGTGCAAAACTATATGCATTGATTTAAATGACAATACAATGAAAAATGATTGAGCATAACATAACATAATACAATAGGGTGCATTGATTTTAATGATAATGATATAACATAAAACAATAGGGTGCATTGATTTMAGTGATAATCATATAACACACCACAATACAACATATTGACTCAGTGATATTAATGAAAAATGATTTAGAGCAATTAGTTGCTMTGATTTTAATAATGACATAATGAAAAACAATGAAATGCATTGATTTCAATGATGACACAATGATAAATTATTTAGGGAAATTAGTTACATTGATTTCAATAATGACATAATGAAAACAATATGCATTGATTTAAGTGAGGATACAATGAAAATTGGTTTAGCATAATGAAGTAGTTTTATTCATTTTAACAATGATATAATGTAATACAATAGAATGCATTGATTTCAATGATAATGATATCACATTAAACAATATGGTGCATTATTTAAGTGTTAATACTATGAAAAATGAAGAAAATTAATCTTGTATATTGATTTCAGCTATCAATCAAAACCAATTGAAATGAATTTAGAAATAACTCAATGAAAACCAATTTCAAAAAAGATATTATAAGTTGAAGTCCTATACTTTGTTTTGTTAGATGTGATTTATCTATTAGGATATATAAAATGTGAAAAACTTGGGAGGTCTAAATTTCCTCAAGGACCCACTTTTAGTGCAACATCTCCAGTTAAAGATGGGAAAGTGTGTCGGTGTGTGTAAGAGAAAATCAGAAAAAGACAGGTTTAGGTCAATCAATTATTATGTAATCTATGAGTTATTTAGTATTTTCCTCATATCACTTCTTAATGATATGATGTATTATATATGTTATTCAATATCTTAACCATTCCATTTTGTTATTAATCAACATGTTTATCACTAAATTTTGTAACTTTGTTATTATTCGGATTCATAATGATCTAAATTTCAAAGTATCAAGTTCATCTTCAACATATACATATAGAGAAATATTATCATCTGAAACTTTCGTGTTCCTACATCTTAGCTCTGAATGTATCATGCACCTAGAGGGATCAAATCCCTCGAGGTGCAAACCTTTCTTCAGGGTTTTCACTCTAAAAGGAAGTTTAAGATGGATCTATTGTGGTATTTATGTTAGAACTTTTCTATATGCTAAATATCAAAAATTCAATTATTACAAGGTTTTAGGGTCACAAATTATGTCATAATGATGTACAAATAATTTCATGATAATTTCCACAGGAATACAATTTTAAGCATAATTGATTTAATGATGAATATTCTTTTTAACAAACATGTTAAAATATATTAAACAAGGGAAATAATTGCAAAGCAGTTAGTCCCTACCTCATTGAAAAAATCCAAAGTTTATTGAAGCGTAAATAATAAACTCTTCATTAAAAACTACGAAGTTTATCGTGATAAACTCCGCAAATTTTAAAGTAGATTAAAATAGATGATAATGGTGTCTTCCCTAGCTGGTATCATTATCTCCAGCTTGAATATCATTCGTGTATTTCACTGCAGGATTACAATGAATATCATTAGTGTATTTTAGGGAGGAGCTTAATGTTTGTGTATGACCAATCTGCAACCTTATTATCTGAAAGGGAAATCCATTCAGATCATGTGGTGTAAGAGAGACCCTATAGCACACATGAGTGGAGTCGGAAACGTATTTATCAAGGTGTGTTTTGAGCCTTCCTTGAATTTCTTGTTTTATGGCATTTAGGGTTTATGGAATTAGGGTTTGATTGATGTTCTTTTTCCCAAATCGTATTTATCAAGGTATGTTTTAAGCCTTCCCTCAATTTCATGTTTTATGGAATTTAGGGTTTGATTGATGTTTTTTTCCCAAATTGCGCTTATTTGATCTAAAATTCAATTGTTTAATCAATTCTGGGACATGGGTTGTGTTGGATGCTTGCAGAATCTGCATGAGTCTATTGAGCATGCAAGTCTTCATGGATTCTTTGTCAAATTGGGGACCATCTTGTCATGTAAAATGCATGTCGATATATAAAAATATACCAATCTATCATTCATGGTCATAAAAGGTGATTAATGCGCATGTGGGGCAGGATTCTATCCCAAGTAAGGGCACAAACCCGCTGAGCGAGGGAAAGGACTCCTATTTATCTATATTTTTCATTAGGAAGAAGTGGGGGGTACTACGAGATCTATTGAACGTTTCTCAACATGGACCGGAGACGTGGTACTTTAAAAAATGTATACTTATTAAAACAAAATGTGGTACTTGAAAAATAATAAAATCTTGTTAGGACCTTTTAGTACATGATCAAATAATAAAATAGCATTCTTAGTACATGATCACAAACAAGTTGTGCTTCAATTTTCATCGGTTAAGAAGTACATGATCACAAACATGTTTTGATTCAATTTTAATTGGTTAAGAACATCGTATTCTTTCTAGAGTAGGGATTGTGCCTTCCAGACTCCAATGGCATGGAACAAATGAATCCAGGCATCTCAAATTTGTAACCCATTCAAATTTTAAAGTAGGGTGTCAAGCTTGAACCAGAAAAAAAAAACCTGAGCGCCTCGAGTACTAACAAGAAGAGGAAATTACAATTTAGAATCCCTAGAAAGAAATAAGAAGCAAAGGACCTGAGGACAAACTGCCTTCTCTCTTCCTTAACCCAAATTGAGCACTCGCTTGGAAAACACCTAAAGAGGGGAGGAGTACTAGTGGATTTGCATTCACTCGTTGACAAGTATTCCAAGGGATGATGGGAAAATGAGTCTTTTTATAACTACCAAACCCTAGCCATGATTTAATTTTTGGAAAAATTGCATGAGGTCCACCAATGGTGTAAAGAGATGCAAATCGTTCTAGCAGTGGTGGTGCCATTTAAATCTAGATTTCTAATATTCAACGATACATTTTCCACTACCTGAGGTCATGAAAATGGAAAAAGGTAGGAGAAATAGAAAGATAATGACTAGTTTGTAGGGGCGGGATAAAGTTGTTTCCTGAACGTGCCTGACTAGTAGATACCCATCACGTCAAAGGAGTAGCCACCTTATCAAGAGATTGGTCTTCCACTCTAGACGGTGGTAATGGCATTGTTCTAAGAAACCATCCCAGCAACCACTTCGTTTTATTTTAAACTATCAAAACCACATAAGTTGTGGCTGATGAACGTCGATAAGCAATTACAGTGATTAAACAATGTTATTTTTTTTTTAAATGTTAAAACCTTTCACTTCCACATAATTCAGACTATCTCATTGGAGCGCTCGTTTTGCATGAGATAGGTAGGTTTTATGGACCATCTAATGGGAGGAAATTCTATGGAGAGCGCTAGCTTTGCATGGAATGTACATATAGAAGGTAAATAAAACATCCCAGAACATATAGATGATCTAGATGGATCTCGGTGGCCATCCACCTTTTCCACTGAATCACCATTTTGAGCCTGTGGTTTTGATAAACCATGATATTCACCCTTTTGACGGGGAATGGAATGTAATGTCATCTTCATTTTTTAATTACAGACATCATGTAATTATTTCCTTATGGTCTTATGTACATGCCCACAACATAGCATTAATGCAACAGATCCCCTTATAACTGTATATTCTAACCTTGTACAATATCTATTGCAAACAAATATTCATAAAAAGAACAAAAAATATACAATGGAAAATACAAACATTACATAGAGATTTCCCCCCTGGAAACCCAAACCGGGAAAACCAACATATTCTATATTCATCCATATGTTATACATTGTTTACAATACAATATACATATAGGATCCAGTGGCATCCAAAACCCTAACCTAATGACCTGGATTAGTCCAAAACCCTAGTTCCTTAAACAGAAATATAAAAACCATCGGAAAAAAAACCATGTGCCGAAAAACCACCTAAATACGTGACACGTTTCCTGAGGCAGGTGACACGTTTCCCGAGGAAAAAAATATAACACATAACCAACAAGAACTCCGCAGCTAAGCATGCTCAGTCTAGAGTAGCACTAGGATGGGTGACCACCTGGGAAGTCCTAGTGTTTACATGCCTATAGAATTTTATAAACTTAGTCCAATTTATCCCACATGCATCATGGGAATTATTCTCCTCTCACTCTCTCATATATAATTGAGATGAAGGAGGCCCTTTAAGAATGCAATGGAGTGTGTTCTACATTGTTTTTCTATCTTATTCAGTAATAGAAGTTGGGTTTCACTATATTTTTGTGTTCTCTTCTATATTTTTGTGTATTTCATTGTTATATTTCGGTTATATTTCTTCCTTCATGTCATTCTCAAAATAATCTGGATCAACAGACCTCTGCAACGAATTCATTAGAGCGGTTGAAAAGAGTGATGGACCTCTTGGCATAATATCCTTCACCACATAGTTAGAGTGTGTCTTATTATTCTTCTTTCTTATATTTGAAGAATGCACATACACCTCCACTAAACTATTTGAGGAGATTAGTTGAGATCACTACAAAAAAAGGTTTATGGGCATCTTGGAATTCTCCTAGGAATCCTTTCCATTCGTTCTATAGACTCGACCTTGGTTTCACATATAGTAATACAATTTAATTCACTTTCAATCATTACAAAGATCTTATTCTTCCTCGTTACAGGAATGTCAAACTATAGAGGCTGAGTTAAAATATATTATATAATTTTGTATACATTGCATCTCAATGTGAGAAGGGCCATTCCTGCAACATTTGGAATTGAACATTGTAAAGCCACTAGTGCAGAAAATAAGGGATTTTTTCCAGACTGTTAGAGATGTGGCAGACAACTTGGAGAGATTATAATTTATCACAGTATTCCTGACTAACTATGGATAGGATCATGTAGATGAATCTTGGGTAGCATTGTTCTCAAGAATAGGATACGATGGAGGGAGAAATTGAAACACAAACATGTTTCACACCCATACAAACCAAAATAAAATTATTTCCTTGTCTTAATATGAGAGATGCATCACATGCGTGAGGTAGCGCATCAAGCTTAACCACTGTTGTGTTAAGTGAAACCCGGGCCAAATGTGGCATCCATTAGTTGGACGCGTCAGATTGTGTCATCCATTAGTCGACCACTTCAGATTCATAAATATATGGCCAAAAGGAAACAATTGCAACAATATGACACTTGTTAATCCCTACTGAAACCCTATGAAATAATATGACACTTGTTAATCCCTACTAAAATCCTATGCAACAATATGACACTTGTTAATCCCTACTGAAACCCTATGGAACGTGACAGTGAGTTATTTTATACAGGTTAATTAGGCAAAATTTACAAATGGTTAATTAGGTAAACGTTGAAATCAATGGTTGGGGAAGTAAATTATCAATCATATTAAGTAAACATGAAAAAGTAAACAAAGAAACATACGCATTTATAAATGCAAGGAAGTTATCAATATTAAATTTCACTCATTGATTTGGGAGGACGGCCAAGAATATGCCAACATATCCAATTGCTTGGCATAAGATTAAGATTTCTAATTAAAAGATCGTTAATTGTGCTCATTTCCAATAGGTATACACCTATCTATGTAACTAACCCTAATTGATGTGTTAAATGTCTTCCTATGCTCTCCAAGAGACAAACAAAAGAGATACAATAATTTTTTAACGATTATTAGAAAATTGTAATGCTTTACCTGTAATAAATGACAAAAGAATAACCAAATATGTAAGTAAATGCTATTTCGAAAATGTTTCAATAATTATAAAAGTGCGTGAGTCTGAAAACTTAAAAAATTAAGATATCTTTGAAAAAATCCCATTAATCCAATCCTACCTTTGAAAATTATGGTTTGGTAGTCTATGGATCGTTTGAGAGAGCTTCAAGCATGTTTTTTGTACTATCATAAAATCATGTAAATTGTACCAAAAATTGAATTAACATTTAAATAGACATATCAAAACAAAGAGAGCTTTATCATATATTGTTCAGGCCTGCTTGAAATGCCTACAAGAAGAATTGAACATGGAAGTCACTTTCAAGTGGGCCTAGGTGACTAGCTTCCTTTGACATTATAATCACTTCATAGATTTTATCACCATATGAACAACATGAAACAATAGTGGATGAAGTCCAAGATTATATTACAATTCCCTAGACAAAGACTTGTAGACTAAAAGGGAGAATATTTGTGGAAAGAAACCATAGTTTTACTTGTTTAAGAATAAACATATTTTATATTTATGTACCAAACTACCCCAAAAGGAATTTGTGAAAATGAAAATCACACAAACTTTCATGATGAAGTACATGCAATTATTATTTGTATCAATTGCAGAAAGGACCTCTTTTTATTATTCCTAGGAAGAGTGTACTTGAATCTAGTTTAGTTTACATTTAAGGGATCATTACCTCATCCTCATTATCTGTGCTTCCCTAATTTATCCAGTCTATTCGATTACATCATTCATTTTATAATACACATGGGTAAGAATCCCAAACCCTATTAGTTAGTTTGTTGAAGTTTGAAGTTCAATATTAAAAATAAAATAACTTTCCAATGACTATTATATTAAGTTAGATATTAAAATTAACAAAACTTTAYAATAACTATTATATTAACTAATGATYAGATATTTCKTATTCTCRGTAACCACACTTTAGATAACAAACCCAACWATCTAATTCTTGCGGAAGTCTAGCTCCATGATAGTACTCRGGATGACAATGTCAAACATCCYARGATAAAATGAAATAAGAAACCTYTGGAGTTCCAATGGGAAAGGTATAAAKCTTTTTTAACATTTTAACTCTATTTTTATGAAGTTGTGGTAATTTGATCAATTTTGATTTTCAATTCGTTTCTTTGAATAGTTCAATAGATAAACCATYAGAAGGAAGTGAAYTGCACGAGATACATGTYTGAGAAGTCCACAATCATTGCAACAAAGACCATAAATAAAACATGAATTTGACAATACACATTAMACCAAAATATGCAAATTTTCTTCAAAATTTTCTAAGCACAAAGAATTTCAGCAAACACATCAATAAAATTTGAATTTGACAAAATAAAGATGCTTAAAAAAATTATTCCTAAATCTACATGTCATAGTTATAGAATGCATGCAAGAATTGTTTTGCTACTTGTAGAAAATATTTTGCACAGGCTCATGGGAATATTATCAACTAGACATCAAACCTAATACGTTGAGATAGATTTACATGTACTAGATCAGTGCGTTGCATGATAGGTGGTATTACACCTTACCTTCCTGATTTTTCCGCATATGAATACCACCTTATCTTCCACAGTAGAAGCTGGGTGCGTCCTTGCCACCTCAACTGCTAAATTCACTACACACAGTCACAGTCAATCCACAATAAAGGAATGGATCAAACGGATTAAAATTTATCCTTATCTTCACTTAGATATGCAAGGTGGTTTTCCAACATAGGAGAGTTATGAGAAATGTGTAAGGTGTCCTTTGAAACTTTCCACCCATCATTTGGAAATGATGGATATACATTTTACAATGAGAAAGTGTACTTGAATTAAAATGTATGATTTGGATGGATGATTTTCATATGTTTTTACTATTTAAGTGGTGGTTGCAAATTGGTCAAATAATTGACCATTGTAGCCTCCGTGTTGTGGCCCCTGAGACTGGTGAAGAAAACCCAATGCAGATGTGGGTGGTGGATGCAAATTGGTCGAAGAATTGAACATTGTAGCCTCGACAGCCTTGGTGTTGTGGCCTCTGAGACCGATGAAGAAAACCCAATGCAAATTCCTCTGGTGGTTGCAAACTGGTGGAAGAATTGAACATTGGGTTTGATGGTATTTCAAATGAATTATCTGCATAATCATGTTTATATTAAGATAAACTAAATGGTGGGCCATTCAGGTGTCTGTGTGTAAGCTCTTTTCTATGTGACCATTTAATGATGCTACACTTTCCATGATGTGCTAACTTCGAGGGCTTCCATGTCTAAGCTTGGTTTCTATGTGGCTATTTTGTGCTTCTATAGATGCCTATTGATTTCTATGCTATAGTGCGAGACACTATGATGACCATGAATATCTTATTAACTGCACAATCTACTTCTTCTTGTTTTATTGAATCTCTGCCTATGTCTGCAGAAGACGATGGTTGTAACCTGGAATTGAGGCTTTGGATGCTAT
Organism: Picea sitchensis; assembly: GCA_010110895.2. Lineage (NCBI taxonomy): Eukaryota > Viridiplantae > Streptophyta > Pinopsida > Pinales > Pinaceae > Picea > Picea sitchensis. Next base: position 18,376 of record SNQJ01S0130814.1, read on the forward strand.
GATAAGAAGAAACTCTTGAAAAGGTCCCTTTGTTTCTATTGTTGTTGTAATTGATGATTTCAGCCTGTTGCAAAGGGATGAGATAATAGAGATAACCAAATACAAGCCATGTCCTTTCCTGAAGAGGTCGAGTGAAACTTTAAATCCCAAGTCGAGGACTCATGGGTGCCTCAAACATCCCACAATTCATCTCCATGTCATCTGAACTGGGTTAGGGTTAATAGGTTCAATTGTGTATCTATTGTAAAGAAGGTAAAAATTTAGCGTATGTTACTTGAATTGGAGCACTTATTTTATTTTTATTCATCTTATGTCTTCAACCTTTTTTTCTGGACACCACAAATTTGGAGCACTCATTTTAGTTTTATTCATATTAGCTTCCGTCTAAACTGTGGTCTTAAATTCAATTATCATTATTACATACAGTGGTATTAAATTGAATTATTGTTATTACATATAATTGTTTGAAGAGTATGAATCTGGTTGTGGGTTGTTATCAGAATAGATTCCAACTCAAAGTTGAGCGAAAGGGATTATATCAATTTTATTTGAGACATTATGGATCAGGAGGACACTCAAAATTTTATACAGTTGGAATTACCTTCTAGCTATCATGCATCAGAAATATATATAGAATAGCATCGTAGGCACAATGAACATAGCTCAGATTTGTCGATGCCCTAAGAGGACATGTAATTAGTTTTAAGATTTATATTTTTTAGACTGTTTTGGCTAACCTACAGTCTAACCTATTTTATTGGCCTTCAAAAATTGAACGATTAAACTTTTGCTTACCCTGATTGTAGGAATTATGTGGACTAGAAGTGCTCATATTATTAATCCTTGCTGAAGGCGTAGAGGGACTATAGCTATCAATAATTCGTTGATTTCATATTAGTTTGTCCCTTGACTAAAAATATTTGCATAATATCTATTTTTGGAGCTAGGGAACCAAAAACATTGATTTCTATATAATAAAAAATACCATATCTGTCATGATCTGATTGGATAACAGATTGGAGGTCTTATTGCCAGCTTCGTTATTACCAATGTTTGATATGTTAGCATATCCAAAGTTTTTTTTATCATATATAGTCTTTCTGAGTTGTTATTTTTTTCTTGAAATGTTTGGATATCCAAAGTTTTGAAGATATTGTAACATATTACAATGTAATATGTTGCAACATATACATATTACATTGTAATGTGTTACAACATATTACATTGTAATGTGTTACAACATATTACATTGTAATATGTTACAACATATTACATTGTAATATGTATATGTTGTAACATATTACAATGTAATATGTTGTAATATTATAATTTAAGATAATATTTCTCATGTTATCTTACCTTAATTTTTTTCTTGAAATGTTTGCATATCCAAAGTTTTGAAGATAGATAGTTAGTTTTTTATAATTTGACTTCATATTATTTTGTCCTTTGAATAATATTTTTTTTCTTACATAGGTTCTACTATTTGAACTATTGTCACTATTTTTTTTTATTATTGTTATAAATGATCTTTTCGTACGTAAGAGACTCGCCACACTGCATTCTTTCTTAAATGTTTACAGAGTAGTTCTGATAGACTTAAATGTTTACCTAACAAGATTCACAGCCTTAAATATTTACTTAACATGCCTGTTACAATACATTTTCTTCCGTGTTTTTTTTATATGCAATGGTGTTTGCAGTCAATGTGGGCAATATTGTTCTTCAACAACATTGTTGGTTCATTGGTTCATGCTTGCTTCTTGCATGTTCACTGATTTATTATTTTCATGTTGTTGTTGTTCTTGTTTTCCTGTTGGTCTTGTTGCAGTTTGCACGCTTGGGATTCTGCTTCCGCGATTCGAACTGCCCTTCTGTTGTTCCCCATTGACGGGCAGGTTTGGGTGCTGTGTTTATTTTCTCTTTCTATTTGCAGTTTGCATGTGGGAAATTTGACTATTGGGAATGGCTGAGTCGAAATCCTCTTGCAGAACATCTTTGTATCTGAGGAGAAAATATGATTTCCTTTTGCGATGCGTCACTGTTGTTGTGATGGAGGTAGGTTTTGTGTCAAACATTGGCCTTTTGTCATTCTTTGTTGATGGGAGGGTTTGGATGTCATGATTAGCTTCACTTTCTATTTGCAGTTTGCAGGTGGGAAATTTGACTGTTGGGGATGCCTGGGTCAAAATCCTCTTGCAGAACATCTTTGTATGTGAGGAGAAAATATGATTCTCTTTTCCTATGTGTCACTGTGGTTGTGATGGAGGTGGGTTCTCTGTGGAACATTAGCCTTCTATTGTTCCCCGTTGATGGTCAGGTTTGGGTGTCGTGATTAGCTTCACTTGCTATCTATAGTTTGCAGGTGGGAAATTTGACTATCGGGGATGCCTAAGTCGAAATCCTCTTGCAGAACATATTTGTATGTGAGGAGAAAATACAATTCATTTTTCCTATGCGTCACTGTGGCTGCGATGGAGGTAGGTTTTGGGTTGAACATTGGCGATCAGGAACGAGAAGAAGACATCATTACAGTCCTTCTTCTTTGGTCGTAGTAATTACATACAAAGATGGACTGCAAGAGGATTTTGATAGCTCCCAGTATTGAAAAATACCAATGGTGAAAACCACACCTTTCTTAATTTCTTGCACAGTGGCAAGCCTTTGGACGGTCTTGTGAGCTTTGAATTTTACCTGACAGGTATCACAGCCCGAAATATTTGGTTAAAAGATGTGTTACAATACATTTTCCTCCGATATTTTTGATACAATATTGTGTGTAGTGAATTTGGTCAATATTGTTCTTCACCGACATTCCTAGTCGGTTGGTTGGTGCTTGCTTCTTTGTTCATTGGATCTTTCTTATTGTTGTTTGATTCAACTTTGTAGGGTTCGGGTCCTGCGGCTACAGTTGGGCCTTTTGGTACATCTTAACTGGGTTGTTATTTGTTTCTTTCTCTTGTTTCCTTAAACTTTGCGATGTTGGGGTACTGCATCTGTAGTTGGATCTGTTGTTACATGGTTTTACAGTTGTCTCCCCAGAAAATACTATTAAGATAAAATAATATGCAAAATTTTGATGTGGATGTAAATGACATCTCTTATGGCTTGAACGAGAGTTTGTCGGGCTCCAACTATATTTCATAGCTAACGATGTTTTTCCCATGGTCAATTTCTTTCTATGGCTTCCTAGTTAAGAGAGTAAGTGTTGTTGTGTGAATGATAAAGTTCTTCTCTCCCTTTCTTTTTCCTCTTGTAAAATTTCCCCTTTTTTCCTTTTGTTCTTCCCCTCTATTATGTGTTTCTGGTTCTATACTTTTCCACGTTTATGTGGTCGCTATTTCCTGGGGCGGCCAATTGACAAATCATCATCTCCATCTATATATTCACATCACAAGTCCGGTCGACCACCATTCATTTGCATATTTATCCAATTTCCTCTAAATTTGCATGTTTTCCCCTTTTGTTCTTACCCTCTATTATGCATTTCTAGTTCTATACTTTGTCACATTTCTGTTCTCGCAGGATCCTGGTGTGGTGAACTGACAAATCGTCATATCCATCTATATCTTCACATCACGAGTTCGACCGACTATCGTTCGTTTGCATACTTAGCCAATTTTATGAACACAGGTTCTCGGATAGGTGCTATTGAACTATGGTAACCCGTGTTCGGGGTATACATCTTGCACATAAAACTTTTGTTCTCTACAATTCGACCTCAGACTCCTCGAACTGTAATATACCAAATATAAAAAGTATGCAGAAAAGAAATAAAATGATAGAAATGGCATAATAACAACAATATAACAAGAACAATCACCATAATAACACTGAAATGATATAAGAATAACAACAGAAATAACACTTTGATTCTGAGAGCAATGTTCATGGGCCTCTTTGAGGGGGCAACCTCCAGTCGAGTAGAGATTTATTACAATAATATCCAAGCTAGGGTTCTCATACCCTCGACTCCTATTTATACTAAATATGTCTATCAAAATAAGCATCTAGAGGAAGATCCTTCTAGAAGCGGAAGCTTCTATTAGGTCTTCTTACATTCGACTTATTCTATTTTATTGCAAGGTCTTACTAAAATTGACCTTTATTACATCTGAATATATTGTTCTACCTATGTGCGGGTTAGGACCCTAAGATGTCCTCCCCCTTAAAAACAACCTTGTCCTCAAGGCTTGAGATGTGGAAATTGTTGCAGAATGGTAGTTGGTTCCCAAGTGGCACCTGCTGGAATTGTATCTTTCCACTGGACTAACAAATCGTTGATGGTTCTTTGACGCAGGTGATGCTCACGCTGGTCCAAAACTACTTGTGGCTGTAGCCAAATGGATCCTTCTACGACTAACTTGGGAAGGTTGGTTTGAATTTGTCACTTAGTTCCAATCACCTTCTTTAAGCATGAAACATGGAAAATAGGATGTAGCTTCGATTGATTGGGAAAAGCTAATTGATAGTCCACCTGTCCCACACACTTAAGAACGGTATAAGGACCATAAAATTTGGGTGCTAGCTTCTGACAATGCTCGGCCTTGAGGGAGTTTTGCTTGTAAGGTTGTAGTCGAAGAAACACCTGATCCCCTTCTGCAAATTGACGTTCAGAGCGACCTTGATCTTCTTGTTGCTTCATGTGATTCTGTGCCATGACCAAATTCTCTTTAAGGGTACAGAGAATAGCCTCTCGAACTGTAAGTGTTTGGTAAACCACCGAGACCTTTGAGACACCAGGTAAGTATGAGAGAACTAAAGGTGGATTATGTCCATATACTGCTTCAAAAGAAGTCACGCGTGTAGTTGTATGGTATGAAGTGTTGTACCACCATTCAGCTAGGGGTAAACATTGAGCCCACTGATTTTTCTTTTTTGAGGCAAAACACCTCAAATATGTTTCCAAACACTTGTTGACAACTTCCGTTTGACCATCAGTCCGAGGATGATAAGTTGTGCTGAGATGCAATTGGGTGCCTTGTAGTTTGAACAATTCTTGCCAAAAATTGTTGGTGAAAGTTGGGTCACGATCAGTAACAATAGAGTGTGGCATGCCATGAAGCTTGAAGACCTGATCCATGAAAATTTGAGCCACCGTGGCTGCTGTAAATGGGTGTTCAAGAGTGCATAAATGAGCATACTTGGAAAGGCGATCAACAACCACCATGATGACTGATTTATTTCCGGATTTGGGTAAGCCTGTAATAAAATCCATAGAGATATCCCTCCAAATAGAAGGTGGAATCGGAAGTGGTTGTAGTGTGCCCAAATATTTGACTGTTTCTCCCTTGTTGCATTGACATACATCACATTCAACGACAAAATTACGAATGTCTTGTTTCATACCATCCCATAAAAAAGAACGTTTGACCCTGTCATAGGTTTTGGTGAACCCAGAGTGACCTGCTGTGGGTGTAGCATGAAGTACCGTGGATTTAAGTTTTGATTGTTTACTTAAATACAAATGGCCTTTGTATCGAAGCTCATCATGGAGACAAGAGTACCCTGGGGAAGCTGGAGCATTGGACTGTAATTGTTAGATCAGATGCGAACTTTTGGGATCTTGTAGCCATTCCTGGCGAACGACTTGGAACCAATATGGTAAAATGAAAGAAAGATAAAAAAGGTATCGTTCATCTTCATATTTTCGGGAAAGTGCATCTGCAACCACATTGTCTTTGCCTTTCTTGTAAATGATCTCATAATAATATCCAAAGAGCTTAGTCACCCATTTTTGTTGCTCCAAGGAGGAAATGCGTTGTTCCAAAAAATACTTGAGGCTTTGATGGTCTGTCTTAATTTGGAAGCGTTGCCCCAAGAGATAAGGGCCCCATAGATCAACGACATGAAAAATAGCCAACATTTCCTTTTCATAGAATGATTTGCCCAGATTTCTTTCAGACAATTGCTTGCTGGTAAAGGCCAAAGGCCAACCCTCTTGCATAAGGATAACACTAATTCCTTTCCCTGAAGCATCACATTCTAGGACAAAGGTCTTTGTGAAATCAGGAAGGGCCAGGACTAGAGTAGTGCACATGGCCATCTTCAAGGTTTGAAAAGCTTGAGCAACGGCTGGAGTCGAAGTGAAAGAGTTTTTTTTTAGGAGTGTAGTGAGAGGTGCTGCAATATTTCCATAATTCTTAACAAACTTGCGATAATAACCTATTAAGCCTAGAAATCCATGCAAGGTTTTGAGATTCTTTGGGTGAGGCCAGTATTGCATAGCTTCAATCTTTTTAGGATCCACCCTGACACCATCCTTGCCAACCAGATGGCCCAAGTACTCGACTTCCGAGGTGCCAAAATCACATTTAGACTGTTTCAGGAAAAGTTGGTGCTGAGAGAGTAGATGGAGAACTCGATCCATATGAGCAAGATGGTATGTCCAGGTTTTTCTATAGATGAGGATATCATCAAAGAAGAATAAGACAAATGACAGAGAAATGGACGGAAGACATGATTCATGAGGCTTTGGAAGGTGGAGGGGGCATTACACAAGCCAAAGGACATGACCAAAAACTCATAGTGGCCCTCAGGATTTCTAAAGGTAGTCTTGGGAATGTCTGCCTCTTTCATACGTGTCTAGTGGTAGCCCGAATGAAGATCAAGTTTAGTAAAGAATTGGGCACCACTCAATTCATCCAAGAGGTCATCAATGATAGGAATGCGATTTTTTTCTTTAATGGTAAGTTTGTTGAGGGCACGGAAGTCAGGACACATTTGCCAAGAACCTTCTTTCTTCAGGACCATGACCACAAGAGAAGAGTTGGGGCTCATACTAGGGTGGATAATGCCTGCATTAAGGAGTTCATGGACCATTTTCTCAATTTCTTTTTTTTTGGAAAAGGGGTGACGATATAGACAGATATTGAGAGGAAGGCTTCCGGGTACAAGGGGAATGGAATGATCATGAACACCATGGGAAGGGGGGAGTCCCTGGGGAGTGGAAAATACCACTTGATGTCTATAAAGGATGGCTTGGAGGTCTTGCGACACCAAGGGTGTCTCTGTTTCTTGTATGGCATGGAGTTGGGAAATAACACCAGAATGACCTTTTTTGAGAAGCTTTTCCATGCGATGGGAACTAATGATCTCAGGTGAACCGGTGGTGATTCCTTGGAGATTATATCGGTGTCCCTCCTGGTTGAATTGCATGGTTAATTCCTCAAAATCCATGAGAATGGGACCCAGAGTCCTTAGCCAGTCTGCACCCAACACAATGTCACAATCGTCCATGTCGATAGCAAACATGTGAGATTTCAGGTGGTAGTCACCAATATGGAGACACACATTTTCACAACGCCCTCCAAATTTCATGGAGCCACCATTGGCAATCATGATTTGGAAATTATTGATGGCATGGATGTAGCAA
>SNQJ01S0130817.1:1129-25943 GCA_010110895.2 Picea sitchensis
CTTATGGGAGATCGTCATCTGAGGAGGTTCTTGAAATTCTACTATATCATGATCTTCTAGAATTTCCTCATCAAGAGAAGTTACGACTTCCCTCACTAGTTTTGCAGCTCTGGGAGCTACAGGTTCCTCTTCATATACTTCTTCAAGCTAGCATCTTCTTGATTCTTGAGCGTTGCATCTTCATCAAAGGTCACATCCCTGCTGATCTCAATGTGATGGTGACCTGGTATATAAATTTTGAAGGCCTTGGAGACCTCACAGTCCCACAAATATTCCCTTCTTTCCTGAGGGTTCCAGCTTGTTTCTCTTCTCTTTTGGAATATGTATAAATACTGGGCAACCAAATATTTTGAGATGGCTTACCTCTGGCTTCTTTCCGGTGAGCAACTCTTCCGAGGTCTTGAACCCAAGTGCACTATGGGGCAATCGGTTTTGTACATATACTGATGTCATCGCTGCTTCTGCCCATAAGCACATTGGAAGATCTTGATCATGGATCATGGTCTTCACTGCTTCCATTATCGTTCTGTTCTTTCTTTCTGCTACACCGTTTTGTTGAGGATTATAGGGAGTGGTGAGCTCCCTCTTGATCCCGACATCTTTGCAGAAGTTCACAAACTCTTTTGAGGTGTATTCTCCTCCATTATCTTACCTGAGTATCTTGATCTTTCTTTCGGAAAGATTCTCTATCAAGGCTTTGAATTCCTTGAATTTACTGAACACTTCATCTTTTGATTTCAAAAAGTACACCCGGGTCTTACGAGAATAATCATCAATAAAAGATACATAGTATACATACCCACTAATGGAGGATGATGGCATTGGGCCACATACATCTGAATGAATGAGTTCTAGGACTCTTGCTTTGTTGTCTCTCTTCGGAAAAGGGTTCTTGATGTTCTTCCCTTGTGCACATCCATTGCACACGCCTTCATGGTCAACCTTGAGTTCTCGTAGACCTGTGACTGCTTTGCATACGTATGATAGTGCCTTGTAGTTGATGTGGGGTAATCTTCTATGCCAAAGTTCACATGGATTCTCAATGGCGTGGGTCATGGCAGCTTCTGAGTGACCCTTTAGCTTATACAGGCCACCTTCTTCTTTTCCAATGACGATTGCTTCTTTCAAGGTTTCTCCTTTGGCCCACATAAGAACTTCTCCATCTATAAAGGCAACTCTGAAGCCTTTCTTTTCTGAAGGTGATATGGAGAGTAGGTTCTTTGCAAACATGGTACATAGAGTACGTCCTTCATCTTCATTGAATTTCCTGAATTAAGCTTGTAGTTTGATTCTCCCACTCCCTTGATAGGGTATTGATAATCATCTCCAAGTGTCACTTTCTGAGAAAACTTATTTTCTGAAATGCAAGAGAGAATATCTCTTTGACCTGTCATGTGCTTGGAGGCACCACTATCCATGAGCCAAGTGTCCTCTCCAGGTGTTACCAATCCTGAGAGGGTCGAGATTAAGACATAGTCTTTAATTTGTTCTCTTAACATCTTTGTGGGTGGCGCTTCATCTTCAACCGCATGGGCATGATGTCCCTTATTTTTCCTCTTGTATTCTTCTCGTCTGGCTGGACAATATCTCGCAATATGTCCCATCTTGTCACAATGGTAGCATTGGACAGATGAGTAATCTTTTTCCTTTCGTTGTCCTTTCTTTTGGAATCTCTTTGGTTGAGATTTGTTTTGGAGGTGAGACTCTTTATGAGTTTCTTTCTGGAAGTAAGACTTCTTCCTTCCTCCTTTAGTGTGAGTAGCTAGGGCTTGATCTTCATCTCTTGCTAGTAAAGCCTCTCGGTTAGCTACTCTTGTTTCTTCTTGAATGCATTATTCCCATAGACCGTCAAATTTTAGTTTCTACGTTCTGGCACAAATCGTTTGGATGAATGTATCCCAAGGTCTTGTGAGACCATTAAGGGTCGTCATTATAAGTTCGTCTTCGTCTATAGCATCTCCGATCGCTTCTAGTTGTTCTTTGAATTGGGATATTCTGGAGAAATATTCTTGGATTGATTCTCCTTTCTGCATCCTTGTATTCTTGAGCTGAGTTCTTAGATTCATCTTCCGGTTTAAGTTCTTTCCTTCATGTAGTCTGTTTAGGGCATCAAACATTTCTTTCGGAGTTTTCTTTGATGACACATAAGGGATCAAGTGATGTTTGATTGAATCTGCAATGATTCTTTTGGCCCTTATCGTGTCCTTTTGATGCTTTGCTTTGTCTACAGCATCGTCGAGTTCCGACACTTCTTCTTTGACGAATCTTGCTAGGTCATTCTCTTCAAGAATGAGTCCAATCCTATACTTCCAGGCACGGAAGTTTTCCACACCTTCCAGCTTGTCAACAAGCTTAGTGCTTGCAGACATCTTTTACCTGGAGCTAGCAGGAAAAATGACCAAAATGAAAATGCTCAAAAATCAAATTCCCGAACTTACAGGAAGTGCTGCGCTTGAGGCAAAGTAGCTTTGGTGTGTTGGATAAGAAAATCAACTTTACCCCTCGACTTGATCACAGAGATTTCACAGGTGCTTACGTTATACGGTATACGGTTTTCCAGTATACGGTACTTACAATTTTCTGGTGATGGCAGAGCATGATTGTTGAGATTTGGATACCTTGAAGAAGTGGTCCCCATGTGCTTATGGTCTCCTAAGCACAAAGGGAACTTTACCCTCATACTTTACTTTATGGTTCTAATTTTCACTTTGACTTAGGAGTTTAGTCAAAAGTGAAATAAGTCACATAAGTCATTAAAGTGATGACAATTAATTTTCACAATGTGGGTGAATTAAGACATAAAGCAACTAAGGAAGTGGGTTTCCTTAGTGAGATTAATGAGTTGATCTCACCATTGATTAGACATGGCTAGATGTCTAATCTAGGCCATTGATCTTTAGGGTGGCATGAGGAGGCTAAAAGAGGGAAAAGTGCATTTGGAGCTCATTCTTCGCAGAGACTTGTGAGGAAGAAGGAGGCACCATCTTGAGGAGGAGAGGGTTTGCACTTCATGAGGGTTTGAGCCATTCCTTGGAGCTTTTCAGCTTGGAGCTGGGAGCTTGGTGGATGCATGGTGAGTTCATCCATGGGAGACCCTGATCTTTCCTAACCATTGAGAACATTTGCATGGAGAGAAACATCACGAGGAGGAAGGCACCATATTTCGCCCTATATGCTCACGAGGAGAGGAGCACATGTCAAATCTGAGAAAGGTCTGATGCATTGGGAGATTAGAGCATGAGAGCTAGTTTAAATGAAGAGACTTTCAGTTTAATTTCAGTTTTTTTGTGGTCAGATTTGCACAGAGAGAGGCGCATGAGTTGAGATGTTGGCGGCTAACTGGTAGCAAATCCGCTTGGAGGTTTTGAGCTCTGACAGTTGCAGTGGAGTGGCAGCACAGGAGAGGACATTGTTGTGGAGGGATTTCTTCATTTGGGTTATTGATGAGCTAGGGTGTTTCATTTCAGTGCAGAGGGCAAGAAAGGAAGTGGGCGCACCATAGTTTTGGGCACTTTTCTTTCTGGTTCTTGTTGCAAGAGTCGTGAGGAGCTTACTATGTATCTGGTTTCATTGTATTTCATTACATGTTGTATCTCTTGCTTTAATCACATTATATAGACGGATATCCCAAACTAGTTTTCCCGGGGGAGTTTTATCCCGAGTCATGTTGACCAAAAATACTGTGTGTCAATTTTGTGCATGTTAGAAGTGTAGAAACGACATTTTAGAGTTTCAAGATCTAGAGAGGTAGTGTTATGTGTTTTGATTATATTGCATGTGCTAATATTGTGACAGAAAACACTTGCAGGCACCTTAAAGAACACTTAACCTATAAAACATTGAGCGAAAGTACATGACAACTTGCTGTCCTAAAAGCAACAAGAAAAGACAGCAAAACAGTTGAAACAGAGCCATACTAAGGTCAAGGAACGACCTTAGATGGCAACCTCCCTCATAGGACCTCGAATTTCAACATGGTATGAGCCAAAGGTGGCAGAACTTGTTGATTTTGGAGCACTTTTGGGCAGTTTGGAGAAGGTTTTATATCAGATTGTTGGCTGTTTTTGGACAGCAAGTTTACAGTCAAAACAGTGGGTAAACTCCGAATCTGAAGGTACCTCTCTCTTTCATTGTCGGTTACGCATTTCAGGCAGATTTTGCCGGGCCGGCTAGTTTACAGTGTTTGTGGACGGTTGTGGGCAGATTTGGTGGGCTGATTTTTGACACTGTGAACAGCCTCTTTTCACACAGGTGGCCAGACGAGGTGAAATTTTGTAGAGGCATTCTTTCACACCTGAGATTGAGGTGAGAATTAGGTGATTGGCCCCGCCTCTTTCACCTATGTTATTGAAGGGGTGAGAACGCGTTCCCTTTGCGTGAACGCTCGAGTGAACACGGTTGGCGGACATATGATATCTCGAATCGCACGTCTGAGGAGGACAACTTAAGCGGGGCTATGGCGGAATGTCATGGAAGGCCGGGATGGTCTTTGTCTTGGAGGACCTTGAGCTATTGGATATAGTCGAGGCGGTTGTTTCTGTTATTCCTGTGACTGCTCCTGTCTTTGGCAGAATACAGGAAGAGGAATTACAAGGCGAAGAGGACTATTTCGATGGAGTCCGGGATCACATCATACCCAATGTGACGGGGAAGGCCCATGAATATCAGATGTGGGCGCTTTGATGAAACTTATATGAGCTCGAATGAGAGCAGGAAGATGGTTCTTCATGATAATTCAGAGAGCATTAAGTGCTCTTTCGAGGATGAGTCAATTTCTTCATTTCTCGCTAGATTCACGCAGATCGAGACGAGCTTGGAGGCGTCGGCGAGGTGGTGTGCCCAACTCTTTGGTGAGGCAAGCTCTCCGAGCTTACCAAACCCGTGGGAGTCCATTGCTCCTGAGGGCATAGTTGCGAAAGGAGATGCTTACCCACGGAGAGAGGATGTGGGGCGACTTAAGCGGGAGGAGAATCCCGAGGTTAGCATCGAGTCTTGCGGGGCCGGCGGCGAGTGAATCCGGTGATGGGGAGCTTGCTCTTTGGACAAAGGCAAGAAGAAGGCTTGGCCAGGTGGAGGTCGGCCATGGTCTAGGCACAGGGGCCAACCCGGAGGAGTGGAGGAGGAAGCTGATGGCGGTGGTGGGGCGGCGGTCAGGAGGAGAGACATGAAACCGCAGTGAGATGCTTTGCTTGTGGAGAGATGGGTCCTATGCAGGGGCCGTGTCCCAGAAGAAGAAGAAGAAGCAACATGATGTTTCAGTAGCGACATCAGAGGATCTTGAGTTCGTTGAGAAGTTTGCGAGAGAGTGTGTGCATTCATTGCTACTTTAACTACCATTACACCATCGGCTATCGGTTAAGGAGACGAGTTGATAGGGACCCGATTGACTCCACCGGCGGTACGGTCGAGGAGAATCGATTCCGGTGTCCCACAGACCAGTCAGAGTGGGTATTTGGTCCATGATATAGCTCGAGTTCCCGGAAGCGTAGAGTAAGAGAGTTGGTGCTGACCCGGTGCATCGGAAGGATGATGAGGAGGAGCGGCGAGGCATCCTGAGGAAGCTTGGAGCCTCGCGCAACTATAGACGAAGTCGAGGGTTCTGGATCACTTGGGTGGAAGTGACTTGGCGAGAAGCCAATTTGATGACTCTTGGTGATATACAAAGAGGGGGAGACTCTTAGTGAAATGCCAAGAAGTTTTTGGTGAGATGCCAAGTGGAACTCTGAGTGAGGCGAGGGAGGAAATCCTTGGTGGGGAGACCAAGGTTGAGATCTTAGGTTTGATACCAAGATCGAATGATCTTTGGATAGATGGAAGTCGGTGCCATTTATGATCCTCTGATTGAGTAGATCATTCAGAGTCCACTTTTAGTGATCCCGATTATATATACTCACCCAGAGCATATGCCGAGGCAACCATGTCCCTTCGCGAGGGGGCGGATTGGTGGTGACTGACACTTTCCTCGGTAAGAGGAGTGTTGAGATTTGGATACCTTGGGAAAGTGGTCATGGCCTTATAGTCTCTAAGCACAAAGGGGGAGGACTTTTACCCTCATGCTTTACTTTATGATTCTAATTTCACTTTGACTTGGAGTTTTAAGTCAAAAGTGAAATATGTCACTAAGTATAAAGTGACAATTAATTCTACAATGTGGGTGAATTAATAGACATGTAAAAGCAACTAAGGAAAGTGGAACCATGAGTGAGATTATTAGATTGATCTCGCATTGATTAGTGCTGGCTAAGATCTAATCTAGACATTTGATCTTTTAGGGTTGGCATGGGAGGCTAAAGAGAGGAAAATTCGTTGGAGACTCATTCTTCACTTGAGACTTGTGAGGAAGAGAAAGGAGGCACCATCTTGAGAGAGGAGAGGGTTTGCACTTCATGAGGGTTTGAGCCAAACCCTTGGAGCTTTCAGCTTGGAACTTGGTGGATGCATGGTGAGTTCATCCATGGAGCCCATGATCTTTCTCTTGTTGAGGAGCATTTGCATGGAGGGGGCGCATCTGAGGAGGAGGGGAGCACCATATTTCCTTCATATGCTCACGAGGAGAGGAGCACATGTCAGATATGAGTAAGGTCTGATGCATTGGCAGATGAGAGCATGAGCTAGTTTCACGTGGAGAGACTTTTCGGTTTGAGCTCGGTTTATTTTCTGTGTCAGTTGCTAAGAGAGCATGAGTTGAGATGGTAGCGGCTACACAGTAGCAAATCCCGCTTGAAGGTTTGAGCTCGGCGATTCGCAGTGGAAGCGTACGAGGAGAGGACATTTACATTGGAGGGTTTTCTTCCGCTCCAGAATACGGCGAGGAGAAGCTTAGGCATCTCGATTAGGTTGAAGGAGCAACAAAGGGAGAGGGCGCACCTCAGTTTTGGGCTCTTCTTTCTCACGAGACTTACGATGCAAGTCACCATTGAAGGAGCTTGCTATGTATCTGAGTTCATTGTATTTCATTCATATTTGTATCTCTTGCTTTAATCACATTATATGAGCAGATATCTAGCTGGTTTCCCAGGGGGTTTATCCCGAGGTCATGTTGACCAAAATACGTGTCGAATTTTATTGCATGTTTAGAAGTGAGAACAGCATTTTAGAGTTTCAAGATCTAGAGGTAGTGTTATGTGTTTTAAGTTATGTGCATATTAATATTGTGACAGTGTTTTAAGTTATATTGCATGTGCTAATATTGTGACAAGAAAACACTTGCAAGGACACCTTAAAAGAACACTTAACCTATAAAACATTGAGCAGAAAGTACATGACAGCTTGCTGTCCTAAAACAGCAAAAAGAGGACAGCAAAACAGTTGAAACTTAGAGCCATACTAAAGTCAAAGACAGACCTTAGATGGCAGCCTCATAGGACCTCAGAATTTCAACAATGATTAGACACTTAGCACTCCCACTTTGTACCTACACTAATGTACTCCATTAATCCCATTGACCTACTTTTGTGGTCATTGGTCATTTATTGGATATTAATCAAATTGTCTTATTTTATTATCTTATTTTCGACATTATCTCTAGGAATGCAAAGAGCATAAACTGGTTCATCAATAGCAAAGTTAAATGAATTAAAAAAATAACTTTCAAGACAAGGTTGACCATTTCTCACATCTGCTGACATGGGATTAGGGTGGCAAACTCGCTAGCTATTCGAGCAATTACATTGTTGGGTAATTCAGTTCAAACTAAACCGAATGAGAAGATAGTGGAGAAAGGGGGTTTGGCAGGCTGATTTGACAAGGGTACTCAAACAGCTACCCATGAAATCAACTCGTAGCC
Source organism: Picea sitchensis (assembly GCA_010110895.2). NCBI lineage: Eukaryota > Viridiplantae > Streptophyta > Pinopsida > Pinales > Pinaceae > Picea > Picea sitchensis. The sequence goes on from SNQJ01S0130817.1 coordinate 8,916, forward strand.
TTCTGGAGTTTGATGGCGCCTTGCTGAAGAAGGCAGAGAACAGAAGGGAAGAGAAGACCCTTCCCTTGTGCAAAAGACGCACTCCTGAAGCCCGACTTTCTTAGCTTGATTTGTGACTGCTGCATTCTCAATATGCTTTAACACATTTGATTATGTTGTCACAGGAATGGCCAATGAGCTGCCAACTAACTCTATTTATGATGTGTGTATAATTGCCTGGTTTAAATAAATACACAACCCAAGCTTTCATTTGTGTCCTTTTATATTGTAATTTTCTTGATCTAAAATACATAGTGTTATAAGCATAAGGGTACTTAATTTTGACATTCTCTTATGATTGGCATCTTTCTCTTAGCTGCACTTGTGTATGTCTGTTTTTCAGCACTAATTATTGGGTTTTGCACTTTCTCTCTGACGCCTTGTATGAGAGCGAGAGCTATTTCAAAATTTGGGTGAGATTTGATTTCAACAACTTCTGTAAAGCTCAATATGTCTGTTTTTCAGCACTAATTATTAGGTTTTGCACTTTCTTTCTAACACCTTGTATTAGAGCTATTTCAAAATTTGGGTGAGATTTGATTCCAACAACTCTTCTGTAAAGTTCAATACATCAATACAACTGACCTCTTGAGAACCATGAGGCTTTGTCATTCCAAAACCTAGGGTATACACCACTAGACTCGTAGACAAAGTAACTCTAGGCAACCCCGTAATTGGGATTCCCCCATCCTACACACTACTTCTCAAGTTTAGTACGATTAGCCATGCTTCCATCCAAAGTTTCTTCCCACGACCTTGGATGTTAGGAGAGATGGGTTTCCTCGCACCTGTGCTCCCCCCTCCCCCAATATCCTGCAGCCAGGACCTCTTAGCACCAACCACTCTCTTAAGGAAATCATCTACCAATTCATTAATCCATTAGCCGTTTCACAATTATTAACGACTCCAATCAGGAGATTCTATTGCAGTCTCCTTGCTCATTCTCGCCAGTTCCAACAGACCTTGACATCCTCTCCTGTTCAGCATCAAGACTTTTCAGTTTCTAGTGTAGTGTCTTTCTTATGCTTGCACCTTGTTTTATTTTATATTTATTCTTAGTTAGACATCTATCTTTTAGTTAGATACTTGGCTTTTCTTTTTGTATTTTGGTATTGATTAGGCCTTATTTTATTTTATATTTATTCTTAGTTAGACATTTATCTTTTAGTTAGATACTTGGTTTTTTTTTTTGTATTTTGGTATTGATTAGGAGTTGCTTTTACACTCCCACCCACTTTATATTTACATTAGATGAATTCCTTTAATCCCATCAACCTAACCTGCTTATTTATTAGATGAATTCCTTTAATCCCATCAACCTGCTTATTTATTGGACATTAATAAAATTATCTTATTAATAAAATTGTTTGACATCATTCCTGCAAAAGCAATTGACATCATTCCTACAAAAGCAAGAAACATGAACTGGTTCATCAATAGCAAAGTTGATTGAATTAAAAAAAAAATCAATACAACGGGTTGACCATTTCTCACATCTGCTGAGATGGGATTAGGGTGGCAGACTGGCTAGCTATTCGAGTGATTACATTGTTCGGTGGTTCAGTTTAAATTGAACCAAATGAGAAGATAGTAGAGAAAGGGGGTTTGGCAGGCTGATTTGAGAAGGGCACTCAGACAGCTATCCGATGAAATCAACGTGCAGCCTTGTGGAGTTTGATGGCGCCTTGCTGAAGATGGCGGAGAACAGAAGGAGAGAGAAGACCCTTCCCGTGGGCAGAGAAGACGCACTCTTTAAGCCCGATCTTCTTAGTCTGATTTGTGACTGCTGCGTTCTCAATATGCTTTCACACATTTGTTTTTGTTGTCACGGGAATGGCTAATGGGCTTACAACTAACTATGTTTATGATGTGTATAATTGCCTGGTTTAAATAATATATATAGGCTATTAGAACTAGGTTTAAGTTTTACAGAGTTGGCAAGTCATCAAGGTCTGGTATGTAATGCCGAGGTTTTTCCCAGTTTCACAGCCTGGGCCGCCGTTTTAATATAAATCTTCCTTTTAAGGCAAAAAAGTATATAACAGTAACAGCAGAACCCCAATAAGTACACAAGAGAATCAATCACAATGGTCAAATACCAAACAGCCTAACACCAACAGAGACCCAATGGGCAGTGAACAGCAGTAGTTTTTTTTGGCATCTAATGTTATAAACATGGAGTAATCTTATGAGAAACATACGGATTTCAGATTTCATTCCTTCGTATTCAGATGAGTCTGAACACCGGATTCTCTCAAGCCATCAATGAGGGCCTTGATCTTGCCGTGGTATTTCTGGTCGTTTTCCATGAAGAAAGAGATTGCGGGGATATCCCTGAAGAGGAGGCGCTGCCCCAATATCTTTCCGATCTGACCGGCTGCGGACACATCGCGAGTAGAGTCCATTGATGTGCGGAGGACGTGCTCCTGCGAGCAGGCAGATGAAACGACCGTGGCGGTGGGAGTGTGAAATACTTGGGCTGTGATGAACTTGTTAGAGAACTTGACCTTCAGCACGTATGACTTCAAGAATTTTGTCATCTTCTTCTATCTGCAACCTGTAACTGATGCCCTTGGATCTAGATTTTGTACAGTCACCAGTAGTTTAGCTTTATTGCAGCACTGGCTTTTTTAATCTTCCATGGCTGCTAGCAGTATTTTCTAAAACATTTCTTTACTTGTAAAAGCTAATATCACTATTGCAAACCCGGCGTTGGTATGAAATGCATTGGGGAGACGTTCTAGAAATTGAGTGGGTTCAATAGTTGTGAGGGTAATTGTAGGGACGGCGTAAAATATGATAGTATAAGTATTAAAAGTATTAATATTATATTGAAATATTTTTAAATATATTTATTATATATATAAATAATTTTAATTTCAGATTTATTTTAAATTATATTTATTTTATGCATAATATGATTAAATATTAGTGTATTTAATTGTTAATCATTAATTTGAGGTTTAAAATGAGTTATTTTGATAACTGTGAAATATTATTTATAACATAGAATGTCATCTTTTAAAATGAAATATGAAAGTAAGTAATATGTTAATGTATAACAATCTGAAAGTTTAAAATGATTCTATATAAACACTACAATGTCATCTCTCATTATTTATAATATAGAGTGTCATCTCTTAAAATGAAATATGAAAGTAACTAACATGTCAATGCATATCTAGTAACAATTTGAAAGTTTAAAATGATTCTATATAAACAATACATATTCCTAAAGAATGCATATGCAGTAACAATTTGAAAGTTTACAATAATTTTATATAAACACTACATATTCATAAAGTTAAAATGTATAGGAATCATGTAGTGTTCCCTAACTTTGAATTCCGTTCATCATTAATAAAATGAAAAATATTGTTGAAACAATCAACTATAAACATGATGCAGCTTCAACCAGTTCCTTACAATCAAGAGATTGAACACTCAATTCCAAACTTGTCATTAGTTTTAAGAGAGAGAATTCTAACATGGAGAGCTTGTTGTGTTTATTTCATGTAAAGCATCAATTAATCATTAGCTTAAGAGTAACTAAAGTATATTGATTTCTAATCTCATTTGGAACTTTGAGCATGGTGGATGGATGGTGTAAGTGGCAAATTTGTAATGTTCTATAAATCTTGCACATATGCACCACATCATTTACAACGTTTACTTCCTACACATCATTGACAACATCCATCATGTTGCTTTTTTAAGAAAAGTACACATTAAATGTTCTTCTCCACAAACATAACATCTCAATGGTATTTATATCCTCTTTCCTAAAGTTTTATAATGTTATTTATACCCTCTTTCCTAAAGCTTTATAATGTTATGTATACCCTCTTTCCTAAAGCTTTATAATGTTTTTTATACCCTCTTTCCTAAAGCTTTTATAAGTTATGTTATGATGTGATGTAACACTTTTTTTTTAAGAAAAGTACGCATTAAATGTTCTTCTCCACAAACATGACATCTCAATTGTATTTATACCCACTTTCCTAAAACTTTACAATGTTATTTATACCTGCTTTCCTAATTTTTTTATAAATTATGTTATAATGTGATGCAACACTTTCAAGTAACCAATTACCTTACACATCATTGCACTAACTGAACATTAAAAAATCATTGTAAACTTTTACACACACCTCTAAGTAACTTAGAGACATGATTGTCATGCAATCCATATTATTTATATACAATTCATTACATTTAAGAGGTACAACTTATAAGTAGATAGATTTAACAATTAAACATATGACATAAAATTTAATATAATCAAACATATGACATAAAATTTAATACAATCATTAAATACATCATATAAAACATCATTCTTTAACAATTAAACATATGACATAAAATTTAATATAATCATGAAATACATCATATAAAACATCATTCTTCTCTTTGAAAGTATGCACGCATGGAATAGGTGTACCCAAGCACATGCACTATGAATGTTATGCCAAGCTAGGTTATGAAAGTATGCACACATGAAATAGTTGTACCCAAGTACATGCACTATGAATGTTATGCCAAGCTAGGTTATGATTATGAATGTTATGCCAAGCTAGGTTATGAGACAATGTGAGTAAAGGTGTGCTTATTAAATTTTTCTATCTAAACATTCCTAAGGTAGTGACACTTGATTGAGCCATAAAGCTAAGTTAGGTTATGAGACCATGTGAGTAAAGGCATGTTTATTAAATTTCTCTATCTAAACATTTCCAAGGTAACAAGACATAATTGAACTATAATCAACAATCAATGTGAATTCCAACACTAATAACATTAATGCACATTCGTGCAACATACACTACCATCACTCACTTAGGATTCGTGCACTTCTTCATTAGTAACACGCATACTATGTCAACCACTCTTCATCAACCCTCTTACTTTTCCTCACCTTGGTACATGAATCTTAACCAAGCTATGAGTTTGAGTTTGGTAAGAGATGGTGCTTAACTAACTCTATTAATCATAAGGAATCCCTATACGAGACTTCTTACAGGGTATATTAGAACATTATGATAGTTCGCAAGGATAAACAATGAGATTGCAATAATGTCAATAATATATTTTATTTATATTTATGATGTAATAATGTCAATAATAATATTTTATTTATATTTATGATTCAAGAGAAAAAAAAATTAAAGTGCAAGATACCAAACAGAGTCTCAAAAATTGTTTATCATAGATATTGGTAGTTACCTTATCCAAACTATATTTAAGAACATTACCTAAGATTTTAGGGTTCTAATATATGCATTCAAGACACTAAAATTTTAGTTGAGATTGATCACTTATCTAAAAGAAAGGTGAGGGAAGCTATGGAAATTATGGGTGACAAAAGGTGGCCTTGCGCTTAGTAGATGATGACTCCTCATTCTTCAAAATCAATCTAACCATCCTACATGGTAGTTGTGATTCATTTCTGTCATTTAATCTTCTTGTGATATTTATCTTTGTCATTAGTTTTTTTTTACTTAATTGTTTTTTGTTTAGTTATTTCTTAGTTCCCCATTGTGTGCCTACTTATATATATGTATATATAACACCAACCCAAAGGGGTTGGATCCAATGGTGGAAAGATAGGAGTTTTTCATAGTTAGGCAAGGTTCAATTCCCATGAGGGCCTAGCCTAAATCCATTGGGGCACCTTGAGATAGTGGTTGAAGGTGTGGTTGCACTCAGAGATATTATATTAAATAAGGTGACCTTAAAATTAGATTTGTTTTTTCAAAAGGTGGCAAAACCTATAACTTGATTGTCAATCAAGAGTGGGGACAACAATCGTTGGTTGTTATCCACGAATGTGGGTTGATTCATCACCATTATTCAAGAAAAACCATGNTAGCTCCAAAGGATTCACAACTTCAAGGGAGGAGACCAATCACATCAAGAAATAACTTAAACTCAAAATTAAAGCATGAAAAGAGGCCTCCAAGGGCTAAAGTGCAACTTAGTCAAACCCACAAATGCTTAAAGTAAACTTGCATGAAAGATGTAAAAGTTAAGTGCTTGCAATGTGTAACTTAAGCATAAACCATACAAGATATTCCAAAGTGTATTGCCCAAGGTTAAGTGTCTTGATTTTAGGATTGATTAAGTTGTTAAGTTAGAAGTGAATCCTAGACTAAGTGACAACCCAAGAACTCTCCCCACTTGTACCAAAAGAATTGCTGGGTGCTAAAAAAGTGAGGCAAACAAGGCCACACCCTAGCTCCACAGGTCAATCCAGGAAGAAAAGTACTCCATAGGGAGGACGCCAAGCGCCGTGAGATCGTCCCTGTTCTAGCACCCCCCGCTTCTTCCTTAAGTTCCTTTTTTGTTGGAAAAATTGGGACAGTAAGTGGTGACCTATTACACTAGGTTGATTTTAGGTCCTAAGAGACTAAGGTAAATTGAGTTAAGTTAGTTTGAGTTAGATTAGATTAGTTGAAGGTGATTGCAATAAGGTGTTTGTGTAAAGAGTGTGCTTGCAAAGTAAAAGTACTTGAAAGATAAATTTGAAATGTAAAGTACTTAAAGGAATTGCAAGAAACTTAAATGCTTGAACTAAACCACAAGATTATACAAGGCTCATAAGATTTCAAGACATAAAAGTAAAGTACTTAAAGAGGTAAATTTGAAATGGCATGTAGTACTTGAAAGAGACTTGCAAGAAATTAAAATACTTGGAAAAGTAAATTGCAAGAAGTGAAAGTACTTGAATGTAAATAACTTGAAATAACAAAGTACTTGAAAAAGTAAATGACTTGCAATGAAACTAAAATAGATGAAAGAATTAAACAATTATGCCTCCATGGGCCTAAACTAACACAAGATTATTACTTCTTAGATTTAGATTATTTTGACCATTAAGCATGTGAAGGAAGCAAAAACCATGTACTAATCTAGCCTTACGATTTTGGGAGTTGGCTTGGCCAAACACTCACCAAGGTGTAAGCAAAACAAAATGAAAGTAAAATGCTTGAAAGGAAACTAAACTAAACAACCTCAACAAGTGCACTGTTAATATTATGGTAGCTTCGGGAGGTATGAACCTCTATTGTGACCTATGACGAGATTAGAATATTCCAGAAGGAAGCAAAGAAGTGAAGGAAACCCTAGACAAGTTGTCGACTGCAGAAATATATTTAATATGAATTTATTAGTACCCAGGAGGAGAAGTCGGCCCCAGCAAGCCTGCCCAGACTACTATAAATACAGGGCACCAGTTCTCATTATTCACATCTCAGCAGTTGTAGAGAGAATTGGATATGAGCAGCACAGTGGCAGTCTTGTGCGCAAGTCTCTGGGAAAATGTGTGCTAGCTTCTGGGTGGGATTATCTGATCAACTTGGTTTCTATTCTTGCTTGGTGCATTAGCCTCTCTTGGCTATTGGATTGTTACCAGGATTCTCTTCTTTGTCAAGGTCAAGGTGCTTGGAGGGTGGCTTCGGCCTCTGGTTGGGTGACGATGGTATCGTCAATGGTAAAACAAACACAATCTTCTATATTCTAACATGCACAAGATGGAGGACAAAGCCTTTCAATTTTGTGCACAAGTGGATGCAAGAACTTGAAAGTAAAGCCTAGCCTCTCAACCTTGTCCTAATGACAAGTGGGACAAACAATAAAGAATAATTTGCTGAAAATAAACACTACTTCCTAGCCTTATGATTTTGGGGGTTGGCTTAACCAAACACTCACCAAGATGTAGACAAACAATAAAAGAAAATTGCAGAAAATTAATTACAATGGAGAAGGCAAGCCCTTGGGACTCCCTTGGGCTTGCTTACAATGTATAGAAAGAATTAGAAGATAGGGTATTTTGTTACCCAACTTTGGGAGGTTGTTATTTAGTTTTGTGTGGCTCCAAATGGCCTCTTGGACACCTCCTTGATCATTAACCTGCAAAAAACCAGAAAGCAAAAACTTGCTAGAAATGCTGCAAAAAGTGACAAAAACTCAAAAAAGTTCTGTTAATTACAACAGAAATTTTCTGCAGAAAAAATCAGCAAGATATAAATATTAATGTGACTTATTCTATGTGTTAGAATACTCAAAAAATTAATGGAAATGAACAAAAATGAAATGCATAAATTTTTAGAGGGTGAATGTGGGTCAAAAATGAAGATTTCCAGATCTGAAATCTTCTCTTAAAACCCTAGATAATATTGCCAAACTTCAATGCTAAGCTACAAGAAACAATAGGAAGTGAGTAGATCTAGATATCACATCAAAATACTTTGAAATAACAAATTAGAAGCTCACTAGATCTATGACAATACTATCATAAACCTACACTAGCAAAATATTTTGCTAAATATTGCTACCATAGATCTCAAAGTATGCATAAGAAGAAAGAAATCAAATGAACAAGATCACCCCATGAAAAGTATGGCACCAATAATACTCTTAACACCACAAGTCCTCCAAAGATTTCCTTTATTGATAGTAGGAGGTTGCTGCAAATACTTGCAACAAGCTTCTGTCCAAAAACTAGAGTAAAAATGAGAGAGAGAAGAAAAATGGGAGAGATGGGAGATGAGAGGAGAAATTTGGGCATAATAACAGTAGCAAAAGAATTGGTGGGAAATAAGGATGGGAGGGGTTTCATTTATACTTGGAGAGCTAGAGATACCCCTCTTGGATCTTTTCCAAGTGTCACCTCATGAGTTAGAGTGATGATCTCAAGAGGAGGGGCGCACTTTTAGGGTTAGGGTTTTGGTATAGTGAGTGGGCATGAGTTGGCAAGCATTTGCCAAGTCAAACGTGTGAGGTGGAGACTCTAGGGAGGCGCACTAGGGGAGAGAGGGCCCACTTTAATTTATTTTTTGACTTTTCTTATTTTCCTCAAGGAGGGGGGTGCAACTTCCCTAGGGGGAACAACATTATGATGTGGTGGCTAGGGAAAAGGGGGTTTTGAGGGTGAGAAAAGGCTTATGATGGTTTTGTCTAAGGTTTAGGCGTCATCTCCCACCTTTTCTCTAACCATTTTGCTCAATTTTACAAAAATTGACATTTTGACTATGTCAAGACTAACAATTAAATTGATGTTTTGGACTGACTAAGATTCCTCATGGACAAACACCTAGCAAAACTTGTCCAATTGAGCTGAAACTTGGTCCAAGGGTGTAGGGGGTCTCATTCCATTTCTTTTGAGCACAAATGCCCCTATCAAAAGCCCAAAGACCTAGTTTTTACATTTTTTTAATAAAAAATTAATTAAAATTACCAATACTTAGGCAATTTTAAAAAGTTAAAAAAAACTATCTAGACTCGACGAAATTCTGCAAAACTTTAAGAGATGTCTTGCATGGTCATTTACAATATTCCTAAACACTAGCTACCAGAGGGGTAGACCATTAGAACGCCTTTCACCACTTTGGAGGAATTATTTGTGGGAGTGAATTTTTTTTAATAAAGCTGGTTAAGCCAAATTAATAACCCGAGGAAAAAAACACTCGGTGAAAGGGACTCCTCTAATGATGAAGTCTTAAGGAAACTGACCTAACTATGATCCATGTAGACCCATTAAATTATAATCCCACGTAGGGGAGCGAAAATTCCATTACAAAAAGAAGTGTTGAAGGCCAAAAATGCCTTGTAGAACCAGTAAGTCTCTGAATTGATAGCACCATATGGTGCATATCTTCATGGTATATGGAGTTGACCCCCTAGTTGAAATAGGTGGTCAACAGACACTTTGCGTCCACCTTGAGCAATCCATAAGGAAACCTAAATGGTGATGGCTAGGATCATCCCAAGCCATCCTTAATCAATGGTTGAGATCGTCCCACAATAATCTCAACTCAAAACCCACTTTGGGTTAAGTTCCCTAAGTTCACTTTATGTCTCCTAATTCACCCACAAAGTGAATTAATAGTCACTTTAGGCTAAAATGACCAAACTTCAGTTTTGACTTAAATCTCCCAAGTTAAAGTGAAATTAGACATAAAGTACAAGGTACAAGGGTACCGACATCTCCATCTTGTGGTTAGAGGCTCAAAACCACAAGGGAACCACTTCCCGAGGTAGACCAAAACTCAACAGAATTCAGTCCAAGATATTACTAGTACATCACCATCAATAGCCAAAATACCATACGGAGAAGATCCTCCCCAAGGCTAGCATCACCAAGACCTAGCGCCTCAATAAGATGACCAAGAATAACCAAGAAAGAGCTTCTCCAAGTGTGGTGCACTCTCCAAGATAACTAGAAACCCAGAAATAACGAAATTATCAAAAAATGCAGTTGGAAGTTTGCAACTGCCTTGTGCGCACTGCAGAAGTTGTTTCACTGTCCAAATGAAATGAACCAGTCCTATATTTATATTAATCTGGGCGCTCGTCTGGGGCCGACTTCTTATTTTTGGGTCTTCAACTTCTTTATTATTTTCTTGTGGGGCCGACTTCTCTTCCTAGGTCTCCAACTTCTTCTCGGGGTTTCTGTAATGGTGTAGATGGGTCTTCTTGTACTTTCTTGTGGAGAATGACTATCCGAAGTTGCAAATCTCCAACACATATGGTCTCCCAAGAGTGGACAACTGTAATGTCCCTTTCCAAATGAGTCCTCTAGAAAAAATTGATGTAATGGCCTAATTAATTCCCGTGGGTCATAGTCAGGGAAATAAAGAAAGGGGATTAAATAATTTTTTTAGATGACACAGGAGCAGGAATTAATTAAATTAAATGTGACATTAAGAAAAAAGGGAAAAAGCACCTAAGTGACTATAGAGGAATATGAAACGTCACTTAAATTGATTAAAGGGTAAAAAGGTTGCAAAAGAGTCGGCTAATGAATAAAAAGGGAAAAAAGGGGTGTCCTCCCTCATTCTTGCATTGGTACTTTTTCTAATTTCTTATTGAGAGAGCTCATTGTGGAACTCTTGGGACGGAAACCCTAGGAGGATTATCTGAGATTGGTTTTGGTGGTGCGACAAATCCACCCTAGCTGATCATTGAGACAGAGGAGATCATCCAGATCTTCCTATTGCGCTTCATTGTGGTAGATTTTGTTTTCTTGTTGCTGAGATTTATTGGTAGTGGCTGGGAGCTCCTTGCAGCTGAGTTTCCATCTTTTGGTGGCTAGTTTTCTCATTGTGGGTCGAGTTTGTTTCTTAGGAGGTCAAGCTTCTGTTGCTGGGAGAAATACCTTCTTGTGGGGGCAAGTTAAGAACTGTAGAGGCCGTTTTATTCATTGGGGTCGAGTTCCTCTGATTGGGGCATCTTCTACTGCAGTGGAGGCGCATATTTCAGTGGATGGCAAGCTATTTTTGGGTGGATCAAGTTGTTTTTTGGCTAAGGGACGAGTTTCCTCCCTGTGGGCCGATTTTTCATTGTGGGGAGACCCCGTATTTATAGCAGAGACATCTCAGCTCTATTCAGGACGAATTCTGGGTTCTTGGGACTGATTTTGGAGTTAAAAACAGTGATTCGTCACTGCTGGGCACATCATTCACTTGGTGGGTCGAGTTATCTCTCATCTGGCCCATCTTTCTTCACTATAGAGTCCAAGTTAGCTTCTGGAGGTTGGGTTGACCTTGTGGATTGACTTGTTATCAGTTGAGGTCGAATATATTGCTCCCAGACTACTGTTCTTCTTCCATCTCATTGCTGTAGCAGAGTATAACCAGATCTGTTCATCTTTCCATTACTGCTGTCTATTCGTATATCTACAGGCAGCACATATTAATTGAACAGGTCAGAAATATTACTTTATTTGCTGTTGTACAATTGGGTATAAGATTATGAGTGTCTTACTTATATATCAGTCCAGAATCAAGATAAATAGAGCAATCATATTTATTTCTGTATACATTACTGTGTAATTGAATCATTGTTGTTATAGTTGTTGTTGTCAATTTTATATGTCAAAAAAAAACTCTTCACAGGGGATCCAAAATTGTTGTGGAAGAATCTATGTATAAACAGCACCCATAGACCATTACAGCAGCAACCATTTGACACATTGACTATGCAACATTAGCCAGAACATTACAACAACTCACTCAAATAGTGTGAAGAGGCATGTGTAGGGGATCCAAAGTGAAACGTTCCTCCAAAGGGTGCAACGTTTCATCCTCCAGGTGTATAGTCATCTACAAAAGGTGCAACATTCCCTCAAAAAGGTGCCACGTCCTCCCCAAAAGGTGCTAGGTCGTCTCTACAAAGTGTAATGTCCTCAAAGAAGCCCAACGACCTCCATAATAAGTGGGACGACCTCCATCAAGTGTGCAGGGGCCTCGTCAAAATCCTTTAGAGTACCAAGGCTCATATATGCAAAGTACATCGTCCAAAGAGGGACTCAAGTGACCCAATGTAGCCATCAATCTGGGGGTATGTACACAAGTCCAATGCAACATAAAAAGTGAGTAATGTCAAATATAAATTCCATTAGGTAGATCACGTTAAGCATCATTTTCAAACTTCACAATAACTCATAGAATTCATACAATTTGCCAAGTTTAGGTATGGAAGGGTCATCATTAGCCCCTATTACATGTGTCTGTACCCAAGAAAAGAATTATTTCCCAAGAAACGCATCAAGGACCATGTGTAATGATAGATAGTATGGTTTGGGGTTAACTTCATGAGTGGCATTGCATAGTCATGTGAGGTTATGTAAGATATTCATCCACATGAACACCTTTTGAATGAGGGAGCGCTTATGCATTGAGTCTCCCTTTCCTCAGCACTGTGTCTTTCCAAACCCCCTTTTGCCTTTTTCTTTATTCATTCAACCTTTTCTGGCTTTTGAATTTTGTTTTACTTCATTTAGTCCTTTTTAGATATGCATTTATTGCATAGGACTTGGGGTGATGGCTTCACAGCAAGGGTTCATTACTCATGCTTTAGTTCTTTTGGTTCTTCGCCATTTCTTTTCTTTTCATTTTGCTTTGCATTTTGATTTTAGCATCTTGCACATTTCCTTTTTTTTTATTATCTTGCATCAACCTCGAGCATTCAAGCTTCTTCTTCTCATGGGATTATGAAGCATGAAGATATATGTGTGACATATGATCACTAACTCAAAAGTGGGGACAACAAAAAGCGGGGAAGATGGAGAATGTTATGTATGGATTGGGATATGGACACATTAGTCCTCTCAAAGCCCCCGTACAACTTTGCCCAAGAGTGACAACACTTATCTAGAAGATGATGATGATTGTTATCTCCATTTTGTGGGATAACTAAGGAGATGATATCTCGAGGCCCTCAAGTTGCAGATATGGAGTGTCGAGAGACCGCATGACTAGCAGTGTCCACTTGCACATATGGAAGCCCGCTCTATCACCACAGTTTGGATCCATCGTCAGTGCATTCACCACACCAGCTAGCTTCTGGAAGGCACATGGGTCTTGCTCCATGCTGTACAAGTAAGGTATTGTGGCAGGTAATCACCCTAATATTTGAGGCATTTAAACATGTATTTAGGCTGCTTTTGATTATAGAACGCCTGCTTGGACATTATGATTTTGACCCTATTTCACCTTGGTGAGTGTCATAGATTTCCTAGTAAGTGGCCAACTTTTGGGGAAGGGTTGCAACTAGGGATCCCTTGAGGGGTCATCGTACCATTCCCAACCCTACTTACCACTTTCCGCTCACCGCATTCCCATCATATTTGCCCTCTTCTAGGCCCTTTGAATTTAGTGACCCAAGAAGGGCATGTACCTCATTTCATGGGAAGAAGGGGTTGAAAGCCCAAGGGGATGGTTGCTAGCAAAAGATAAGAGCCTAAATAAGCCTTCTAGATGCTCTCCCAGACAGGTCTTGAGAACGATGAGTTGCTTCTCTTAAAAGAATTAAAGACTTGCACAATATCAAACACATGATAAATATCCCGCTTGAATACAAGACTTAACACAAGTGTGTTACAATGCTTTACATGGTTACCCCTATGGCACTTTGTGGACCTCTTTGTTCAAGTGACACTGTGTTACTTCCCCCAAGCTAATCGATTCACTGTTGGAGTGCACACATATTTGGATCATTAATGAATTAATAAATGACAATAAATGGGCTTGGAAAAAGGTTGCATTGAAGAAGAAGGTGCAACACACCCCCTACAAAGGCACCCATAAATGAGATAATACGAGCCCTTGTATGTCATGAAACTCATTGACCTATGAAGTCTAAACCCCTATCCACCTCATCATCCACTACATGACCTTGAAGGGGCATCCTTGGAGCATCCCCTACTTGAGGATTTTGGTCTAGCTAATAGGACTTTTATGACACCCCTCCCATAACTAAACTTGGTCAATTGTATAGGGTCTTGGAGCATTTGTTTAATTTGATGAGGTAGTTTTGATGCACATGTTTAGGTGCCTTGTTTATTAGATGTGGTTTTCACTTGCCATGATATTTTGACTTGAGATCCTTGGAGGGCATGCCTATTTGTTTTGCAGGACTTTGCTTGGTGGATAGTTTTGGAGGAACAAGCCTACCTTGGGCTTCCATGGGGCTTGAAGCCCACAAGTTGGATGCTGAGGACCCACATGCCAGATCATGATGACTTGCCTTTGGAGGCCTAGAAGACACCTTGGAAGACATGACCTAGCCCTCACATGCCAAACGATTTGCCTAGGAGGGGCAAAACGTCACTTCTTGAGGCTTGACGTCACCTAGGGCTAGGGTTTGGTGGTGATGGAGGTATTGCTCATTAACACATGGTACGTTTTGAAGGAAGATGGCTTTGGACCATGAAGAAGAGGCTTGGATGAGTGACATGTGGCCTTTGGAGGCCTAGCCATGCTTCTCCAACTCCAACGACTTGCCCCTAGTGCCAAAACGTCTCCATGAAGGGGTGACATCATCTTATTTTAGGGTTTCTAATGTGCAAAAGTGAAAATTAAATATTATTGTTTGGTTTAAGGGGTAAGATAAGGGTTGTTGACCCCTTATCTTATGTTTTACCCTAACTAAGTGGACAAACTATGTTTTAAACATTTTGTATAAATAGAGATCATGTGAATCTCATTTCATAACATAACTCTCCCATTGTGAGAAGTATTTGGTTGACATTTGTGCCCTCCTTGGGCAACCTTCTCTCTCTTGTGCTTTTTGTTTTGGTTTCTTTATTCTATTGGTGGAAGAAGTAGTGCGCTACCTTCTTGGAGTTCTTCTTTGGCATGTGTGGTGGATTTGTTTTGGTAAGAGGAGGTTTATCTTGTCATTTCTTGAACTAGGTAAGGATTTATCTTGTTGATGCTTCATTGCTTAGTCACAAGTTTGATTTGCTAGATTTCTTGGGGAGTATAAGGATTTACAATTGCACCATTATCTATCATTTTTGTCTAGAAGTTATTTGTTGCACAAGGTTTTACTAGGAGAAATAAAAGGGTTTACACCTTCCTAGTATCTCATAGCTTAGCATTTGCTTGCCTTGGGGAGTAAGAGGGTTTACACCCCCAAGGAGATAGCATTGTTTAGCTCTTTATTTACTTGACTCCATAACCCAATAGCTAAAGGCACTAGTATAACTACATTGGAGAAATAAAATATCATTGGTTAACGTGAAATTTTATGATTTGAAGGTTGTTTAAGTTGGAATCAATTCTTTGCTCTATAAGCTTGATTGAGCCACTAGGGTGTCATCTTTCACTAAGTATTTCTTGCTGCTGTTATAAAACTTCATCTACAACCATTAGGGCTGCAGAAACCCTGACAAGTTTTCTTTCATAACTTGCTTTTCAACCGTCAGAATTTGCCAAGAGTTTGCCACACTTGTCTACTTGGTCTAGCGCAACTTTTGGGTGGATTCTTTGTGAGTTTTGGTGGTTGGATTTACTGCTGTAACAACTAGTTTGCTACAGCCATAAGACTGCAAAATATCTCTGCAAACATCTTTTATTACAACCTTATTTCTGTTAAAATTTCAGACCCCAACCCAGTTTCAGTCTCGCTGATTTTTCAGCCAATGTTAAATGCCCAAACCCAGTTTTATAACAACATATAAATACTTAGCAGAAAATAAACTTCAGAACTGAAACATGAGGATTCTGAACATCGTTTTAAGTGCAGAAATAAAATATTAGCCGTATGCAAAACTCAGAAAATTTTGACACAAGAATTTTCGGTCTAACTTTGACCCTGGAAAAATCCACAAGGGGAAAACCAGTGAGAGAGGGAGATTTTTATTATTTAGGAGCTTCAGAGAATTCTGTTACATCATATTCATCTTCAGAAATTTAAATGACAAACTTATCTCGACAACCGTGCCAATTCTTCACACAGGAAAATGAGCCAACTCCTCAAAATTCTTCCTAGAATTTTCTGCAATAAATTACAGGTCTACTCCTCGATTTCTGTGCCTCCAAACTGCTGTACGACCACCTTGAAATTTGTGCAAACTGTCTCAACCCAAAAACAGAGCAATTAATGCTGTACGATTGCCTTGGGAAATGTGCCAAAACTTCCAGAAAACTGCACAAAACTTTCTGCTCGAAATCTGTGCCAAAAGGATAGTCGTACGGACCGTACGAAATCCGTACAATACGGACTGTACTTTCCTGTCTTGAAATTCATGCCCTTTTCTCTGTTGTACGGAACTCAAAATCCGTACAGTATAGCCTTAATTTCTGGATTGTACTTTACCTCGATTTCTGTGCTTGCTCCTCTTGTTGTACGGCCTGCTTTGAATGCTGTCCTTGCTGCCTCGATTTTTGTGCTAGTTTTCTGTCTTGGGATGCGTGCCCTAGCTCTCAGAAATGGCTACTCTCTTGCTGCTCGAAAATGCTCTCTCTTGCTCTCTCCAAAATGCTTGAACAACCCAAGAATGGGTGCGCCCTCTTGCCCTAATCAACCTCATGAGGGAAGGTGAGGGGTTTTCTAATCTAACGGTTGAGATTAGATTAGATGGGTGGCTGAGATTTGGTGTCTCTTCACTCACCCTCACTTTAGTTATAAAGTTATCTTTTAATTTGCATCTCACAAATTAATTTGACTAGGACCCACATTAGGCACTTTCTCCCCCTTAGGTGC
>SNQJ01S0130817.1:25953-43775 GCA_010110895.2 Picea sitchensis
TCTAGGTCAGTTACCTTGGGATCAGTTCACTGGGAGAGTTCCTTTCACCGAGGGTTTTTTATCCTCGGGTTATCAATTGGGATTTTCAACCTTATTGATCTCCCTTGAGTTTTTCCCTCACACTTGCAATAATTCCTCCAAAGTGGTGAGCGGCGTTCCAGTGGGTTTATCTTTTGGTAACTATTGTTAGGAATCATTGTAAATGACCATGCAAGACATCTTAGAAAGTTTCGTGGAATTCCATCGAGTCTAAAGTAGTTTTTTTTAATTAATTATTTTTTAATTAAATTTCCCTAAGTTTGGAGGTTTAATTATTTAATTAATTGACTATTTTTGAACAAAAATTGTAAAAACTAGGTCCTTTGACTTTTGATAGGGGTATTTGTGCTCAAAATAAATGGAATAGCACCCCCTACATCCATGGACCAAGTTTCAACTCAGTCGGACAACTTTTGCTATGGGTTTGTCCACTCGGAGTGTCAATCAGTCAAAAACAGCAATTTTAATTGCTAAAGTCCAAACATGGCAAAATTGTAAAATTGCAATAATGAGTTAAAAGGATGATTGAAGGCGGAAAAAGATAAGAGAGGGGTTTCCTAGCCTAAACCTACCCACCCAACTTGTTTTAACCTTTTTTCTAGACCCCTCACACCTCACCCACTCAAACCCTCACGCCCTCCTAGGGAAGTTACACCCCCCTTGTGAGTATAATGTTAGATCTTGGATTTTCATTGGGTGTTGGGCCCTTCCCTTGGTTGGTGTGCTCTCCCTTATCCCCCACGTCACCTCCTAGAGTGGATCCACTCCACTCCCCTCAATAATTGCCTCCCTTTCTTTGCCTTTCCCCCAAGTGGTGCGCCCTCCTTGAGGAGTTACACCCCCTCCCCCCCACTTGGAAATTTCCAAAATAATTTTTAAAAAATTATTTAACTCTCTCCACTCCTTTGGCACGTATCCCATAGCCTCCCACTACCCTTTGCTTGATCCCAACATTTTCCACACTCATCTACACCCTAGATCTATGATCTAAACCCTAGATGGTGTGCCCTACCCTTGGGATCTCATCTTGTGCTTGGTGGTGGACACTTGGCATTGATCCAAGAGGGGTGAGTTTGTCTCTCCAAGTATAAATAGATCCCTCTCCTCACTTCCTCTTCACCATATCTTGAGCTATTGTTATGCTACTTGATTTTCCACTCTCTCTTTGTCTCTCTTCTTGTTCCATCTTCCATTATTTGGCTTTGGAGCAAGTATTTCTCCAAGATCCATTTTCTTGAGTAATAATAAAGGTGAAGCTTTGGAGGAATTTTGGAAGAGCAACAAGTATTTTTGTTCTTTCAACACATGAGGTAAACTTGTTTTGATTTGATATGATGATGGCATAGATAGATCTTAGGTAAAGTATTTTATTTGAGTAGATCTAACAAAGAGTAGTCTTGTAGATCTATATATGTTGATTAGCTAGATAGGGTGCAAGTATTTCATCTTATTAGCTTAATCATCCATATTATCTATTGTATGCATGCCATTGTGTTAGATCTTGCAAGTTTGGCTTCAAGGGTTTCATTGGGATTGCCTCAAGGAAGAGTCCTCCCTTGAGACACATAAACTCCTCTCTTCTCTATCTATTGCTCATTCTCTATATGCACTCATTCCATACACATTTTCAGCTAGCTTAACATAGTTTTATGGTCATCAAAATATAAATTTTTCATTAAAATTTCTTTAAGAAAAAAATTTTGCCCTAAAAAACAAAAGTTTTTCTTCACTTGTATTGTTGTGTGTAGCATTTCCAGCAAGTATACCTTGCTGGTTTTTGCAGGTTTCAGATCTGGTTGAGGGGGTTTAGCTACCCAAAAACATCCACACAACACTCCAAGACCCTCATGCAAGTTGGTAGCTATTTCTCAACATTTTCCTTCAACTTTTTAGGGCTTCTTGTGCATAGATCTACTTGTTTTCTTGTTGATTTAGTGGCTCATTAGCTTGGGAGAAGGAATGGTACGGCCTCCTCCCACGTATGAGCCTTGGGTAACTTAGGTTAAGTGTAAATCTTGCTTTTTTTTTTTTTTGAGCACTTCTTGAGCTAGGACGTGGGGGTTAGTGGTTTATCTTGTAGAGTTGCTTGCTTGTTTCTTTAGCTTGCCCTTTCTTGCAAGTCATTTCTCTCTTTTCGCAAGTTATTTCTAAGATAAATAAGCTTAATAATTGCCTACCTTTTGGGAGAGGAATACCCCAAATAGTAAGGCTAGGGTTTTAATATGTGTTGTTGATCTTTTATGCTTTATTGGATTAAAATGTTCTAGATCTAGATCTCTCACATACTAATCCTTAGTTTAAGCCTATTGGGCATAATCAACTTATTTAGATTTCTTGCATGCTTAAGCCATATCTAGATCTATCTCTTTCTTACATGCTTAAATCTAACACCTTGAATGTTGAATGCTTCAATAGTTTAGTGAATGGTTTTGCTTTACATGCTTTAACATCTTAAGGCCACTTGTCAACACACACTTGAGGTTAATGCTCATTGGATAAGTTGATAGTATAGGCATATGCTTAAATCTTTCTCTTTCTCTTCACACTTAATGTTTTAATCCTTATGCTTTCAACAAACATAAGATAAATGTGATAATCTTTCATCTTATGTTGGCAAGTTGTCCTTGCCTTTGTGGTTTAAGTTTTCTTTCATAGCAAGCTACATATGTTAATGATCTAGTGCACGGTAGTGAACTAAATCTTTATTTCAGCTATTTTTCAATGCTTTACATGTTTTAATGCTCTTTATTTCTAAGCATAAGTAACACACATAATAAGTTGAAGTGAGTTTCGGCCTTGACAATAAATCACACTTTGAAGGCATCTTAAAATCATCAAAATACTCTAAAATATACCTAAAAGTCTACCTAATTGATATATTAAATTAATAGACTTAATAGGGTACCTAAAACCACCATCTTCACCATTTGAAACGGGGATCAAGGAGGGCAACGGAAGGTGATAGGCCGGGGACGGTCTCATGGCACGAAGGAGTGTCATTTCCGTAAAAACTCAATTCTTTGGGCTGACTGTGACAGCTAGGGTGGGCCTCGTTGCTTCACTATCTTGAGCATCCAGCAGCTATTTAGCAACCGGGGGAGGAGGTTTTTGGTGAAATACTTAATAAGGGTAACTAAAACTTTACAATCTTAAGAAACCCTTAATTCATTAAGTAATCAAACCTTGGGCTTAATCATCTAATAATACTTTATGGTTGATTGAATATCATAATCATTGTGGAATACTTATGTTTCAATCTCTAGATCTTCTAAAGTATCCTTATGAATGTGTTGATGATGCCAATGCTTTAATCTTCTTATATCCTCCACATACATTTAAAGGTGGTTAGCTTGCTACATTGTACCATTGTATCTTAACATTCTTATTTGTAAGTACTTGTATCTAGTATTCATTGGATTAATTATTCTTTTGTAAGTAACTTGTAATTTTGTTGTAACGAAACACCCTAACATCTAGTTGACCCCTTGCCCAACCTTAGGCACTAGTCTTAGTTGACCTAGGGAAAGGCTTGCTTGACATGCTAACCTTTGCATCTTGCATTGTTGCCTTAGCATCATAGGATAGACTCACTCTAACGGAAGAGGTTCCAGTCAAAGTGACAGCGTGGGCTGTGAACCTAGGCATTGTACCTCCAAGGACACACTAAGTGAGCCGGACTTAGCTCACGTTTGCAAGTGTATATAAGGACGGCAACAGGAGCAACCCCCATTTCACTCAGCATTATATCATAAGGGACTGAACTTTTAATTGTAAACTTGTTTGTAATCAAGTGTTTTTGAATCTTCTCAATTTGCTTCCATTGTAAATCAGATGTACTGCTGGCCCACACTTCACAACCATAGAGAACCACCGGGATCACTAAAAGCCCAAAGAGAGTTTGCGTAGTCTTCCAATCCCATAGCTCTGCCTCTCTGCACCTATTTTGGAAAGCATAGAACGCTTTCCAACCTCCCAAAGTTCTTTTCTTTCTACAACCTTCCCAACATAGATTTTTGTTGAAGTCAATTCCGAGGTATTTGTAATCTGCCACTTCTTCAAGAGTGTTGCCTTCAAAGTAGAATTTATGTTGATTATGTTTTCTTTTGCTAGAGAAAACTACCACTTTCGTCTTGCTAGTGTTGACTTGCATCCCCACTGTTCTACAAAAGTGCTCAAGGGAAATTAAGTGTTCTTGCAACCCAAGAGCAGATTTAGCAATCAAAATAAGGTCATCTGCATACAAAAGAAGCCTTATCACAAACTCGCCCAAAAGACCACCATCACCGTCCTGTAAGTTTAACCACTCTTCAAATTTGTCTATATATAAACCAAAAAGGGTAGGGGACAATGGGCACCCTTGCTTGACCCCAATATCACTCCTAAAACTTTGGAGATACTAGCGGACGTTCTGATTTTGACTTTAACCTCCTCATATAACTTATGGATAGCTGCTCTAAGATGCATAGGAACCCCAAGTTCCTCCATTCTATGCCAAAGCTTATCTCTAGGGACCGTGTAAAAAGCTTTTTTTAAATCAACAAAGCAACAAAAGGATTCCTCTTTTTTTTTCCCACACTTTTTGAATGATGTGCCTTAGAGTTATACCATGATCAATTGTTGAGTGATTAGGTCTGAAACCTGCTTTCCCTTTAGCATGCTTATCTCCTCCTTTCGCCCACTTGCTAATTCTATTTTCTAGCATACTTCCGAATAACTTTGCGAACAAGGGGTTTATTTTTATGGTCCTATAGTTGGAGGGATTGTTAACATCACCATTCTTGAAAAGCGATATTGCTAAGCTCATTGTCCAATCTATAGGGAATCCCTGTTGAATGACGTTGTTGAAAATTTTCATAGTGTGAGGTGCAAGAGTTTTTGAACCCCACTTTAGATATTCTGCTTGGAGTTCAACTAAATCTTTTGTTTTTCCAACACCCAACTTTTTGATACTCACCTCAATCTCTTGCACGGCGAAGAGCTTAGTAGTAGTGTTGACCAAGGGAGGGGGGTCAACCTTGGGATCTTGCTCATAAAGTTGCTTTGCATACTCGAAGCATTGATAAGATGTGATATTATTTTCAATTTTTTTCTTTCTCGTTTGAAGTTCCTTCCAAAATAACTTGGGGTTATCTATACCCAAGAAGATTAGTTCCTCCCTCCTTGAGATCATGAAATCAGCTTTTTTCTTTCTTACAATTTGCTTGTAGGATTTTATGTTTATTTCTTTTTGGCTTGATTCTTTCAAAGTTTTCTTTGTTGTTTTGCATTCCTCATCAAACCAAGCATTAACCAAAAAGCAATTTGTTTCAGATTTCCTATTTTTTCTCTTTTGCATTCTGTGAGAGCGCTTTGAATTAAATTTCGTAGATCATGACTATGGAGGCCCTGGGACGGAATTTTCTCCTTGTTAAACAGCCTCTCTAGCGCTATCTTGAAGGTATTATAGTTTTTTTGAGTAAAAAGAATTATGCCCTTTGAAGGAGGTTGTTGAATGCACTGATTTTTTGTTCCATGTTGTTGCTATTCATCCCAAGTGAAACTTAAATAGTTCGGTCTATGATCAGATTTCAACTCCCACAGTTGTTCACCAATAAAAACTTCCTCCATTTTCTCGCACAAGCCATGCGAGCAAATTGCATAGTCTACTACACTTGCACCATTATAGGTATTGCAGGTGAAATTGTCAGAATTTGCCCATCTAGCCAACCCATTACAAATGACTAAGTCAAATGCCCCACATAGAGTAAGCAGTTGCTCACCAAAAAGGTTGCAACTTTTGTTGTCCTCTGAAACTCTTGTCCACTGATGATTTCTTTCTTCTATAAGAAAAATGGTATTGCACTCTTCCTTACAGCGAAGAATACTAGCTTGTTCACTTGTTGTCCTAGCATTGAAATCACCCACTATAAGGACTTCACTTAGTTGAGAGTATGTTGCAATATCGTTTTTTAAGGCTACAAAGGGGTCTTTATGGTCAAGCCCCCTTCTTTTGTAGGTTTTTGAACCTTGTGGAGCAAAATAACATGTTGCAATTATGATGATGTTTCCATTTTCTGATATTTTAAACCAAATGAATTGTTTATTTGAGTCTTCTCTTTCTAACTGAATGAGACAACCTTTTTTTTTCCTCACTAAGACCATGATACCCCCGTGTCTTTTACCATTCTTAGATGCCTTGTTCCACACTGCCATCTTCACATACCCTTTAAACAGAGGTGTCTTGCACCCTTCATGCTCATGTGTTTCCAAGAGACAAATCATGTCTCTATCTTCCGCGATAGGTCCTAACCCAAGTCCCCGCCTCCAAGGATAACCTTTGCAGTTCCAACAAATTAGTCTTAAGGAAACCTGTGTATAACCTGATTGCTATTTTTTGTGGCCTACAAGACTCAAAGTTGAGTCTTCACCCCTATTTGCCCAAACTGGCCTTATTTCATAGTTTCCTGCTAATGAATTTGTTGTCGCTTCTTGGCTACTACCTTTTTGTCATGTTTTAGAATGAGGACCAAAAAAGGCAATAACAGATTTTCCTTTGAACAACTATGCCCTTTTTCCCCCATCCCTTGTTGCCCTAACCTTTAACATCTCTTCCCTTCTTTCCTCTTGTTTTCTAATAGTTAAATCTTCGTCTAGAAAAAAGCAAGAGCCCCTCAAGAGTTGCTTCTTGCCTAGAAGAATTTGCTTGTCACGTGTGCTTGACATGATGACTTTTATGGGCCTAGCTCTCTCTTTACTAGGCTTACCCACCCTCCATGCTTGGGAAATTCAACCTTGCCAAAGAAGCTTGTCCTTCAAAAATTCACTTGCAAGATCGAGAGTACATTCATTTTTTCCATACTCTCTCACACCATTGATAATTATGTTTGTTGCTCTGACGTGTCTTTCTTTGATTTCTCTATCTTGCATGCCATCCCCCTGGTTGTTTGTTTCTTTTTCCATATTAGCAGAATTGCTAATAATTTGTGCCTAAGTTTTGGAATTCTTTGTAAAATCTCTCTTCTCTTCATCCCTTGCTTTCACTCCCTGGGTGTCTTCTTGTTCAATTGTTTTCCCTTCAGCTTTGGATGTTTTAGAGCTCATCACATCTCTAATTTCCACAGCAAATTCTTCCCTGATTTGCTCGACATCCGTCATGCCTTGCCATTCAGCCTTTGCTACCAAAAGGGCTTCTTGCAACAATGTCACTTGATCTTTTAAAACTTTATTGCTTTCTGCTAAGCCCTAATTTTATACTGTCAATAAATGGGTTTTAAGGTCTCTCTCATGCTCTTTGGCTTCCAAAACCTCCAATCTCCTCTTGACATTTAGTAACTCTTGCACATACAAGTCAGGTGACCAAATGAGAGGTGTGGATATGGGATTGTACAAGGCATAATCATTGTTGCCTTTAGTCCTATTGTTGCTACACCCTTGCAAAAGGGGCTTGTTTGAGAGTTTATTACGAAGGGCCAATTCTTTCCTTGTTTGTTCCCATTTTAGACGAGCAACTATACGGTTTAGAATACCCCGAAACTGTTTGGCATTGACTCAAACCCACTTCCCTGCTTTGATTGAGGAGGCAATTTTCACTTGACCTAAGTGGTTTATTTCACCAGAGACGGGTATCTCTTGCCCATTTTTCAAGTGTGCTAAGTGTATTGCAATTGCCATAGGGAACAAGAAAAAAACAAAAAATACGGAACAAGACAATACTTGTCTGTCTATTGAGGACAAAGAGCTGAGAACTGCTAAATTTCGCACTATTCCTGTCGCGGTTGTTCCCACAACGTTCCCGTCGCAACTCCTTCACTGTTCTCGCATTGTTCCCGTCGCATAGCTTGATACTTCTCCTTGCTCCTTTCCTGCTATCCCAGCTCCCAACACAATGTTCCCTGCTATCACTATCCCGACACGCTATCCCTGTTATCGCTGCTATCGATGTCCCCTACTATCGTTGTTCCCACTGCTATCGCTGGAGTAAGTATGTCCCCCTGCTTTCGTTGTCCCTTGCTAAAACTCAAGCACACTCCCTTTTGTCTCCCTCGTACGAAAAATATCCACCCTGCGAACAACTAATAACAAGCGTTGTGGCCTCCCTACAGGACTCGAACGCGCATCCAAATGGCTTAATACTCTCAATTACATAAACCCTCAGCGTCCTCTTCGCTCTAAAATGTGGCTTCTAGAGAGACTATCCCTTTACAGTGGAAATTTGCGGAGAGTTTTCCGAAACCCAAATGGCTTCACCAACAAACTCAATAAAGGTGTCGGAGGTCCAACACGAAGGGGAACAAGCCCGAGGTATTTTGTCTAACTTCGCACACTCCATTTATGCGGTTTTCCACACCAAGCAATAGGTTCTTCTGAGATTGTCCTAATTATTACTACTCCACACTAACCAGCCCTGGTTCTGTATGAACTTACTTCCAGAGATCGAGACTAAGCTCGCAAAGGAAGGGCCAAGAACAATACTAGGGGGAGCCGAGGGGAGAGGTTTATTTTGCAGCAAAACTAACAACTGAAAAATGCTGAAAAGTAAATGTTTTCTAATTGAACTAAGTCCACACTGACCAGCCTCTTTTCAGAGGAGTTGAGGGGACGAGTTTGTTTGCAAAAAATTGAAATGACAAGAAAATAAATGTTTCACTAATTACTAAGTCCACACTGTCCAGCCTCTTTTCAGAGGAGCTGAGGGGACTGGTTTATTTGTCCAAAAAAAGATAAAAAAAATTGCAAAAAAAGGAAATATAATCTAACAATTAAAATTTACTTTCCAAAAAAAAGAAACGAAGCTAAAAGTGATTATTGTTGTTGTGTTTATTTTATCTTTTGCTTTAGATGAAGATCAGTGGCTAAAAATAAAGAAAATGAGCCAAACAAACAACCAAAACCACAAAACACCACCCCCCTAGGGGGAAACGAAAATGGGGCATTGTGTAGCCCACTCTTTTATTGCTTTGATTACAATGGTCTCTCTTTGAGAGACTTTTGGATCCTTATAGAAATGGATCAAATAAAATTAAAATCTTTTACAATGATTTAGAAAGGTACAAGGTACTTCTGGGGGTCCCGGAAGCTCTTAATCCGCAAAACTTGGGCAAAGTTTCTCCTTGTTTATTCAATGACCTGCAAAAAACAGCAAGGTACTTGTGCCAAAATGCTGCAAAACAACTTTAGAAAGTGCCTGCAAAAGATGGTTAAGATTTGCACAAAAATATATACAAAAAAGTCTAAGTAAACCTACACTTAATTTAACAAAATAAAGCATAAATAAACAAAAAGAGAGCCTTTTCTTGATGATATTACTTGTCCTAAAACAGTAAATAATATCAACAAAGATGCCCAAATTTAGAATTTAAACACTTTGAAATCAAACAACCTTTAGCTTTAAAAAAAAAATTTAAAGATAGCCAAAAGATAGAAACTAGCAAGCTAGATCAACTCTATGATTAATACTTTGCAAAATGAGATCTAAACTACTTGCTTTTATCATGCAAATAAAGTGATCTATAGATTTAACTTTGAAATAAAAACTTTACTTTGCATGTATTTGAAGTAACCCAAAAGTAGATGATTTAGAAATTGAGAAAGAGAGGAAGAGAAATGCTTGAAACTCTTGAAATCTTGGGGAAAATGGAGTCTTGTTGATGGATCAAAGAGGGACTATGTCTTTCTTTAGATCTTGAAGGAAAAGGCAAGTACAACCTGTTATCCCCGAGTTCTAGGGATAACTAGGAGATCATGTCTCGAGGCCCACAGATCCTAGACATGGAGTACCGAGAGCAGGATTGACCTGCATGGCCCTGGAGGGCCCATCCTTCTTCTTCTTCATCAAACTTGTCCTGTCAGCAGCAGCAGCAGCAGCATCCATCACCATCGGCTTGGACTTGCATCGGAGAAGACTCTTGTTCCATGAGGTAATTGGTCCAGTTATCATGGTATGTGTCATGTTTGATCATTATAACCTTCAGATATATGCATAAGTTTCCTTACATTTCTGACAACTGCTTGGATCTTACACTAACCCACTTGACCATGGTTGAGGGGATTAACAGGGTGCCCTAGCAAGCTTGTATCCATAGGTTTTGGTTATCCACCAGGGAGGATTTGAAGAGCCATCGTTCGCTCCCACCATATTATCATTTTGCATCTTATCTCCCATACATCTATCCCATTCCCCTAGTCCGGGCATTGGGATAACCTATTTGAGGGGTTACACTTTGTCCTGTGGGAAGAAGGGGCTAAAGGCCCAGGAGGTAAAAGCAGCTGGTAAAAGATAAAAGCCATAGGAAATAAAACCTAGAAATGCCTCGCCCAGGGATCCCTGAGAAGGCAATAAAAGGCCTCTCGATAAGAAACAAAAGGGACCCGAAGAAAAATAAATAAAAGGCTCTCGATAAGAAAACAAAAGGACCCGGCTAGAATAAAACAAGACTCCAGCTAAGAGGATGTAGAGGGTCTCATCACGAAACACCATTATGTTCATAGGTATCTAGCAAGATGACATTGCCATTATCTAGTCAACACGCCAAGGCAATGACCTTTGATTGCATGACCAAAGGAAAGGGGATCTCATCAAGAGCCAACCTATTAAGTCCATGAGCATCTAATCGTATGAATCTACCAGTATCTGGTCACCATGCCAAGGCAAATAAAAGGGGCTTGGAAAAAAAAAAAAAATAAAGAAAAGGTAATAAATAAAAGAAAGAATAAAGGCAATAAAGGGCTTGGAAAGAACTGCGATCCATGACAAAATAGCCGCTTCTACAAAGGCACCCACTGATAATACCTACCCCTGGTTTTCACTATTTCTGGGCATCCTTAGATCACACCACCTCATATTACATGGTTTGAATGATATCCTTTGGAAACTCTCTTTCTCTTATGGATGCTGGCCCAAAAGGCACTTTGTCTTTCCTTCTATTGTATAGTAGTAACGTTGTAATGTCTTTGAGCTATTAGGACTGCTAGGGGTCTATGCATGTATTTGATAAAATTAATGATGAAATATGACATTGCTATGATCCCAAGGACTAATGAGCCCATGGAGGGCTTAACAATTGATGTGCAGGACCATACTGACATGGCATGTGCACCAAAGGGATCCCAGCATACATGGGGAGGACACTAGCCTTTAACTCATGGGGTCAAGAGCCCACCGGAGTTGTTGGGATCCCATCGTAAGCGCAGATGACGCTGATATGATGAGCCTTTGCACACGGTGAAGAAGAAGGAATGCTCCACTCCTGTAGACACTTCTGGCTGAGCCTGCCAGGGTGGTTGACCACAGATGGAACGTTTGCCTTGATGGACATGACGTCACCCATGAGACTTGGACGCCATCTTGAGCGCAGGCGCTTTGATGGATAAATGCACGCGGTGGCAACCGGGAGGAGCCCTAAAAGGCTAACGCCTGACTTCTAGATGATGGACTAGCCCGTGCTGGGCCAACGCCTCCCCGTGAGGGGCTTGACGCCCCACCTTTTGCTCATATGTCTTTTACTTAGCGCCATGTAAATAATGTAATTTTGTTAAGTCATCCTTGTCGGTTGCTTTAATGACCTAATTTGTAAATTAAAGGGTCATTAGATGATATATATTGAGGATGTTTTTCCCTCATTTGGACATAACACAACTCCTTCTCTTTTAGGAGATCTGATTTTTGCGCCATACTAGGGTAGTTTTAAAGTGAGGCTTAACTTTGAAGGAGGATTTTTCTACATTTATACTTCAAGGAAGGTTTAACTAGGGGTTTGCTTGTGCTTTCTTTCATGACATGTAAGTGAATTTTCATGCAAAACCTCTTAAATGAATGGTTGCAGGTATAATTTCATGCATTACTTATTGTATTGTTGATTTAAAACCCTAGGTAACAAGCACACAAGTAGTTATTGCTACATGTCCCCTTGAGAAATATTTTTAGCCATTGAAGAAAAAAGAGATAGAGCCTAACCGTTGCTACACTTATCTTCTATCTTCAAAGCAATGCTGAAGTCCATAGTTGGTGGAGACGCCCTAGGCCTAGGATTGCCTACACCTAGGGTTTTCACCTTTTATGGTTTGAAAGCCTTGTCTTCACAACACATTCACTCACCTCATCCTTTAGTTAAAACTTATCATTTATGCTAGTTGTTTTGCCAAGTCAATTTAGAGAAAGAGGAAAGAGCACGAGGTCTTGCTCAAGCAACAATTGCAGTGAGCCTCTCTTTCCTAGGGTTTTGATTCTAGGGCCCTCCAACAACTCCATAGAACCCTACCTTCTAGTCTCTAAGTTATCATCCTCCCGAGACCTTGTGCCCTTATTTTTGACTCCATATACCCTAAGGCACTGATTTGATCTCCAACGTTGAAGCTTCTGTGTACAAAATAACTCTTTAAACCCTAATCTTGAAACCCTAACTAACTAACCCTAACCCTAACTAAGGCTGACGTCATAGTTGGTTATTTTTGACGCAGCAAGTTCTTGACTTTTACAAGCAATTAAATGATGATTTGAAGCTTTTATTGAGTAAATGGTTGATTTGACACATTGTTAGCTCAGTCATTTTGGTAGATATTGATGAATTTATGATCTTTCATAGCTAATTGACACAACGTTGACTTCATTCTATATATGTTTACAATTGCTTATTAATCTATATCAGATGGTCATATGAAGTGCTAACCCTTTGTATAATAGCCTGCATCTATATTTTTCTATTATTGCTTTGTTACGGGCAGGTGTTCCCATTTGGGACTATACTTCATTATTGGTTGATTAGCCGGACCTTCTGCTTTGGTGGTAACCTGTGGGGAGGGAATTCTATTTTGACCTTCATACTTTGGCCTCTTCAAAACCCCAGGTTACCGGGGACGTCTCCCCTGGGCTAACCTCCCTAAATAGAAAGAACCTCCCCATTGTGGTGACATTGGGTGGGGAAGGTTCCTGTTTCGCCAGTTTGACCTTTATCCTTTAGCCTTTCAACCTAAACCACAAACTGAGCGATAACACAACCAAAGCCCAACCTCCTCTTCAAGTGTAAGAACCTGCAATACTTAGAGACTTCTTGACAATAAACTATTATTAGAATGGTGCTACCTACATAAGATGCTTCACAAAAGCATAAGCATTAACCAAAATGAATATGCCCTATAAAACACTCAAATGCAAATAAGCAATAAGATTATCAAGCAATCTAGCTCTTCTAATCTTATCCTACTTGGAGATAGATCCACTTGAAGTCCACTAACAAACAATTGAAACAAGAGCACAAAAGAAAATTTTACCTCACAATTAAGCACTTGACATAGATGTTCCACACATGAAATTTGACACACCAATGTAGCCTTCAAAGCCTTTTATTCCAACTCAATGAGATGATACAATAGCAATAATACAACAAGCAATTCTTCCCAAGCTCCAACTAACAAATAAGGAGGGGTCGACCTTGCTCAAATAGGAGGGAGGGCACACTTCCCAAGGAAGGAGGGCGCACATCCCAAAGGAGAAATGACAAGTGTATGCAGAGATTGGTGCCAAGTCTCCTCAAAGGTGAGATAACTCGCCTCAAGTGAAGAGAGAAAGGTTGGGAAGGCGCCACATAGCCAAGGGAAGGTGGCGACCTTCCTTGGGATCATCACCCCTTCCTCAAATGCGCCACCTCTGCTAGCTTGGGCGCATCCTCTCTTGGGATCTCCACCAAGTAGAGAGATCTCCACTCATAACTCTCTTTAACTCCCTCTAAATTGTCGGTAAGTCACTGTGAAGTGAGAGAGAGAGTCAGTTAACTAAAAACATGTTTGAGACATGTTTCCACAAAAATAGCATTGCTGATTTTTGTCTTTTATTTGTCATTTATTTACCTTTTTCGAGAGAAAATCATTTTTTCTTGAGTAAAACTCATATTTTCCCTCGAAAAGGTGGCACTTAGGTAAAGTGGGTATTTTGGATGTGAAAACAAATACCTACAAGGCATATGATGCCTCCTAGTACTACTTTTTTAACTTATTGACCAATTACAATTAAAATATCCCGATTTTGCGGGAAATGTTTTATTTGCATAAAACATTAAAAATTCTAAGGGGGACTTAGCGCATTTCCACAAGACTCTAGGAGGATGATTAGTATGGTAATATACATTAGACACTAGGCTTAGATGATCATGCCAAGGCCTAACCATGGGTTACATACTCCATCTTTGGAGGAATTGAGTGAAAAAACTCGAAAATTATAAATCGTTGAAAAAACAAAATATAATTAACAAGTAAAAAAAACACTCTAGAGTAATGCACTCATGTCTAAGTCTCAGGAGGCTAAGCCTTTGACAACTTCTTCATACTAATTCATCTTATTACAATGCCCCGCAGGGGTGTGGAAATGCAGTAAAAAGTAAAAAAAAGGTGGTCAATTTGACCGACTGGACTTTTGAACTCTGGTTTTGAACATGCGAACGTTCAATCTTTGGCGGCTCAACCGCAAGTCCATCCTAGTGCAATTTGGTGGATGACAGGTACCAAATTGACCCTCCTCGATTGAATAGGTCCTGGAACCCACCGCGGTAGACTCAGCATGGAAAATTCAAATTTTTTTATTAAGAAAAAAACTAATCCCTAAACCCTACCAAAAAGCTATAAAGAGACCCCCCCACCTCTATTTTCCTCACACCTCTCTCATTAAGCATATGTGAGCATTTGGAATTGTGGAGCAGCAATGAACACAAGTGATCTGTCACAGGTATGTTAACAATTAAATGATAAAATTGTCCCTATTTTTTTCTCTCATTAAATTGCAGATTTGAAAGTTGTCTTTAAAGTTGTGTATTTTCAGCCTTCTACTACTTTGAAGTATGAAGTTTGAACTTTGCATATTAAGAATTTAAGATAGGTTTTGCAATGTTGCAAATTGGAATTTTACCATGGCCCCAAGCATCAAAGACCTTGCATGGATCCATATTGATCTTGTTGATGAGGAGATTTATTGCAAATATTGCAAATATTGCATAAGGGGGGGCGAGGTGGGCATTTGTAGGTTGAAAGAACACTTGGTTGGTTAAGAGACCAAGTTGCCCCATGCATGGCCCCATTAGAAGGGATTGGATAGATTAGATTGGAATTGCAAAATCAGTTCGCAAAAATTGAAGAAGACAAGGTTAGGCAAAAGGAGATACTTGTAGCATGTTTTTCAGACTCTAAAGTCTAGAGATCGTTTAGAGCCTCATTGATTATGTATTTTGTTGTTCATATGTATTGCACTCGGTGCCATTTTGATATATTCACCCTTAGATGGTATATGCATGAGCAAAATTTGCATATTTTGTCTCTAATGGTTTGGAATCTTTAAAAAAAAAAAAATCATTAAATTTTAAATATATTATGTATTTTTTAGTAAATCGAGTCATTGAAATCAGATCCATCCGAGTCATTCTAAGTCCGAGTTGACCCTCGACCGATTTTGAGTCCAAGTCCGAGTTTTAAAACCTTGGATCATGCAACATGGGAGTTGTTTTCACTGCAACTCCCAAATCAGCCTCTGCAACAGGTCTACCATCAATCACAGCCTCTTCTTTATTCTTCTCACATTCATCTTCATGCTTCATGGAAACAAACTCTGCTGCAACTTGCAATATTGCCTCAACTTCAGGGGTTACAAAACCTGTTCCACTCTCCTTCACTCTTTCTTCATGCACAAACTCAATTGCATGCTCATCCTCCACCACTTTGCACTCATCCTCAAGTGCATCACCCTCTTCTGTGTAAAACATAAACATTATGCTCCTTTGTACTCTTCTTCAGCAACAAATACATACACAACAAGGAGGTCTTCAACAATCTTCTTTTCAAGTTCCCACCTTTTTTCCTCCTCCAATGCCCTTATTCTTCTTCTTACAACTCATATTTATGGCTTTATTCATTATTTTTCCTCCTACTCTTCAATTACTTTCCTTTTTGCCTGAATCCTTTCTCTTATCCACTATATTTCGTCTACTCTCGATCACTTTCCTTTCTTCACCATTTTTTACTCTGGAGTTTGTTTCAATTTAATTTGCACAAGCAAACTACACAAGTTACAACACTTACTCAGAAACGTTTTTCTTGGGTTCTTCTGCCTGCAATCCTTACTCTCAATATCGCTTCCTATAGCCAACTTGATGTCTTCAAACATTCACATGCACCATAGTGTTTTATAAAGCTCCCCAAAGCACACCAAGGATTACTTCAGTGAGCGTACTCTTGCTCTGCAACTGCTCTCATATTCTCCATAGAAGTACCCAGCAAGCTCAGGCAGGCTCTGATGCCAAAATGATGCAAACAGAAAACGAGGTAGAACAAAAATTAAACTAAACACAAGCAGGATGGTGTGTCTGTGTGTGTATTCATAAATAGCTAGTTATTTACTGAGAAACATGGTTCTGGGAACACGCATAAACATGTAACGCATTTGAAGAGAGGAATTACAATAAACTAATTACTCATGTAATTTTACACACGAGTTCTTAATCTTTCACAAACTCAAAACAATGGTGTTCTCGCATGGCCCTGACAACTCCTCAAACACACAAACTAACTCAACAAGCCCAACAACAAACTCGTATAGCCATATATTCGATCACTACAACCAAAAGAGAGAATACTAGACATTTATCCAAGACTCAATATCCACGCATAGTCCACTTATAGAATGATCCTCTAATCAACTCAAAGACTGCAAGCATACCAATGAACCATTGTGTATACAAAGCCCAAGGGGTTAGCTCAACCGGTTGTTGCCAATGTTGTTGGGCATTTGGCTAGTTCTTTGCCAGCAGTTACCTAGTTGGAATCCCCTGGGCAGTATGTGTTACCCCCTCACATCTAGGGGTAACTAGAGGAGATTTTTCTCCTATGATCCATGTCACAAACAGTAGCCCTACAGATGAGATTCATGGTTCTCCATAGACAGTTGACCGATGATGCTTCCCACATTATGCTCAACTCACTCACATTGGATGATTACAGTGCTTTCCATTACATGAGGTACCTTGTTTCATTGTTTCATATTAAGTGTTAATGCCTTATGTGTTTGACATGAAAGTAGTGACCATGGGTTGAGTCGAATAATGGATAATCATGCTCTAAATTTGTGTCTTTTGCCTTGTTTCACCTTGGTGGTCATTGTTATCGCACAAGTTGTAGGTTGGGCAAAGCCCGACCCAACCACCAAATGGCGACAACTTTGAGAACACCTACCCACTGTCACCTTAGGCAGGTATTCTCGTCACTTTAGAGATGATAGAATCACCTCAAGGGGAGAATATTGGTGACCCTGGGGGGAATGAGATGAAAAGTGAAGTGATGAAAGAAGGTCCCCCTATAGGTCAAGGTAGAAGATACGAAAAGGCTTGGGAAAGTGTCTAAGTGGTAGCCAATGGTTTCCAAGAGATAAGAACAACTATAAAGAGTGTTGTACCTGCCCGAGACACAAGAACAAGCTGAGCATATATGTATAATGTTAGGTGGACAAGCAAGTTAAGCTTGTTATCTCTGATTGCAGCAACAGACAACAATATATATCAGCAAAGAAATAACTATTAAAACTGCCAAACAATTGCTAAAAGTCCACCGAAAGATGCTAGAGATAAGTTAGATAAACACTAGTGATATTCAATTATGAGAGCACAAGACTTCAACAATGAAATTGTTAAATTTTTTAATTAAATAAAGTACCAAGGCAAGTGTTTCTCTTCCCTAGGTGCCTAAGGGGGAGAAAGTGCCTAATGTGGGTCCTAGTCAAATTAATTTGTGAGATGCAAATTAAAAGATAACTTTATGACTAAAGTGAGGGTGAG
>SNQJ01S0130824.1:0-16675 GCA_010110895.2 Picea sitchensis
TATAGCTTCAGTTCTGGCTTATAGATTCCCTAACAACATCAAAAGTCTTGTTCATTGAATCCTTGTTATCCATGTATCTGTATTTTCAACATCCACTCCCATCTCCTTCTATGGAAGATAGTCTATCTCAACCAATTTGAAACCAAGTCGAATGTTGATCTATGCCTTGCCCATTTGGACTCTTTGTTCTACTTGATGTATCTGTAGAAGTCCATGAATGACTATTCTATCCATTGTCGCTTCTGCCTTGAAAACTTTTTATGCTTGTAATATTATCATTTGTACCTGCCTTGATTGCTTCTATTCAAGGTATACATCCATACAAACATGAAATATTATTTAAATATGCTTATACCATGCACCTTTATGTGCCTCTTTAAAAGAGGATTATTTCTCCTTTACCATATCTAGAAAGTTTTGCATTACTTTGATGCTCTTTCTGCTCTTGAAATACATGTTCCAACTGTCTACATCCTTCTGTTCCTTCGCTTTCAGTTCTTCAGGATCAAGAATGTTGAATAAGACAGTTTGATCCATATGTAGCCCCTTAACTTATTACATTACAATACAATTGTCCATATTGTTATCTATAGGCTTTGAAATATTCATAACGAGATTCCTCTCACTGTAAAACAATATTATAGGCGGCTATCCAGAAATCTCTTTAACGAGATTCCTCTCACTCTATAACAAAGTGTAAAGGCAACTATATAGAAATCTCTAATGAGATTACTCTCACTCTTTACAACATATAAGGTGAAAATATAGAAACTCTCTTTACAAAATTCCTCTCACTCATACAAGGTGGCAATATCGAAATTTACAGAGTCCCTCTCACTCTTATAATTTACAATGATTGACTTACAAGCCTTCTAATAGACTTAAGGAGATTTACATATATGCATATTATATTTACAATTTTTTGAGATGGTTTACTTATGGACTCATTCTCCCCAGTGTAATGGGAGGAGTCTCACAACTTTCGACCTTTGACAATGCCTCTGATGCCGATGTTGAATCTGACATTGAATCTGATGCAAAATATGATGTGAGTCCAAGTAACCATTGGACCAAACTATCAATCTTCCCAGTAACCTGTATAACCTCTCCTTGAGGAAACCAAGCACTATTGTTGTGTCTGGAGTATCTTCCCTTGAATACTCAAGTACTCGGCCATTCTGGAATGTGACTATATAGCCATCATCTTCAAATGATGCAACTAAAAGTAGGTTTACCTTTAAGTCTGGGACATACAACATATTTTCAATTCCCAAAAATCCTCATGACTCGAGTTGGAATCTTGCATATCCATACTCCCTTATCTCTTGTATGGTACTGGTTCAGGATCCCACAAAGCAATCTGTGTCAGATTCTGAGAAAGTAAAAAATAATGATCTCATCCCAGTCATGTGGCAAGATGAGCCACTGTCCACAAACCCTTCTTTGATGTCTTCATATACCACTTTGCCAAGACCAACCATCAGGAAGTATTCTTTCCCAATCCTTGCAGTAAGACCATTAACTTCATCTCGAGTTGTTGTTGCTTGTCTTCTCGCAAGTGTCTTCTCATCCTTTAGGTTCTGCTTCAGACATAAGTGTGGGTAAAGTATCAAGCACTTCTCAATCTGGTGTTCACTCTTACCACAATAAGAGCAGAGTGTTTTGTTCCACAATCAATTCTTATTGTTCCTCATTTTCCTCTAACTTAAGAAATGATCTGCCTCCTTCTGCCTGGAGGGATTTACTGGCACATACTGTCTTCTTGGATACTCCTTCACAC
The DNA here is from genome assembly GCA_010110895.2 of Picea sitchensis. Taxonomy (NCBI): domain Eukaryota; kingdom Viridiplantae; phylum Streptophyta; class Pinopsida; order Pinales; family Pinaceae; genus Picea; species Picea sitchensis. The sequence continues at coordinate 1,781 of SNQJ01S0130824.1, forward strand.
CATGGCTATTATTTCCATTGGAAGTACATGGATAACTATATCATTTGCCAGTGGGAAAAGTTTTCATTCCTTCTCCTGTAGCATGCACATCTTTCCCTGAAGATGCCTTGCACATGTTGCTCTTCTCTGGACTGGAAGATAAGGCCAATTACTTATGTAGGACTTCTTCGTATGAGGTTCTCTTTGCTTCAACCACCCTCGAGCACTCTCCATCTTGATGGGAATATGAAGAGTCTTATTTCTCAATCATGTTCTTGGAAGAAGATAGTGCAAGAGAGACTATCTTATTCTATGTTTGTCCAACTTTACTGATTGATGGTGCCATCTACAACTTTCTCTCTAGTTCATGATAAATACTTATGTGGAAATATTCATGACATAACAGTCAATCTTCCATCCTCTGCTTCTCTTCCTCAAGAGCTTGTGTCTACATTCTTAGCTCACAATTCTCTCTTTGGATTTGTCGATTAATGTTATTTTCCAATCTCAGTTTCATAAGAACCTTACTCATCTTGCTTCCTTGAAAAGATCCTTCAATATCTTCACCAACTTGAGCTTCATATCTCATCACATCAACAGCTTGAAAACACGTCAAACCTAGCTCTGATACCAACTTGATCTGAAAATATTTAAACACCACTTATTGCTGAAAATATATACATGCAATATCCAACTTGTTTCCGTATAATTTCTAGGATCTTTTGAGGTGATTGCAAAATTTTGATGAATATGCTTTTTACCCAAAACTCATAAAAATTGAAGATTAAATACCAAAAACATGCGTAAAATGACTCACATATGCCAATTTAATGGATGTTATTAAATTCCATCACTCACAACAAGAAAATAACTTCACCATTGAAATCCTTGCAAAATTCTGAAACTTTTGACTATAAAGTTGACCAATTTCCAAACCGACTCAATTTTACGCCTTCCAACACGCAAAACAATGCATTAAAGACTCATAAATGGAAAATTGAGAAAAATTACAAATGACCTCAAATAAAAAAAACAAACCTCATATTCGTTGTCCTTGCAAAAAATCGTTAAATTTTGATATAAAACACTTGAAATTTCGTTAAGGTATCTTTTGGCACTCTTTATGGTGCAACACAAAATTAAGTTGTACTTGCACGTGCTTCCGTACAGTCTGTACCATCTTGATATATGTGCTCTATCTCAGGATCCATGCACCTCAAAATCTATGTATATGGATGTGTGCCCAATATATAGGGTGACCTCCAAAACCACCTCCAAAAGCGTTAGCAACTTATTTATTAAATTAAGCGGAATCTCTACTAAGTTTGGGGCGTTGGTTAATTGGTTAGAACCTCATGCTATTCTAGTGGAGATTTTGGGTTCAATTCCCGTGCATGGCATATATATGGTTATGTTTTTTTTTTTTAAATCGTGGTTATATATATTATATATATAATATATAATAATTATATAACAAACCCCTTTTTTCCCATATGAATCTTAACATAATGTTAAATATAATATAATATATGATATATTAAGACCAGGGGTTGGGGGCTATCACCCCCTTTTCCCCATATGAATCTTAACATAATGTTGAATATAATATATGCCATATAGTTGATAAGTCATATGTTATGGTATGTTGGTTGTGGGAGTTTTGTTAAGGCGTGGAGGGTTATGGGGTCGATTCCCTTGGACTCCATAATAATTTTACAACACATTAATCATTACTGGCCAATGAGGGGTTGCCACGTGGAAACCTCTTATTGGTTAACATGTGCCACATGTCAACAAACCATTGGACCACTCAAATGCCACTTGTCAACCTATGATTGAACCACCCGTGTTGTACAATCAGTTGTATGATCAATCCACATCCACATGGAACCTTGGGGGTGTGGCCACGTCACCTTTACGGTCATGCCACGTGTCATTGTATAGACATGACATGTGTCCTTTTTGCCTCTTTGACTTTTGACTTTGACCTGAACTTTGACTGCCCATAACTTTTGCATNGGAAAGCTGACGACAAGCTCTACGCAATGATGTCATTTTCAAGATGATTTTAGATGGTTGAGATTTGATCATCTATGGCTCCCTTGGGACCTCTGTGAGCATTCCAGATCCTCTTAGACCACTGTGAGCATTTCAGATCCTTCCAGATCAACAAGTGTTGGTTTAATTGTATTAAGGGGCTCTAGAAATAAAGTTCATGGCATTAAGGTTGCTTCTATTTAATTTATCTTTTGTTTCAATTCTAAATTTTTCCTTTCCATAGTATCCACAATCTGCTTCAAAGCATCTCTGATTGCGCCATGGAATTGTGCAATTTTCGACAGTGCAACTCCATCAAAGTCAATTATTGATTTCCACTTTTCTAATGACTTTTTGTTTCTTGTATTAACTTTTTCTAGTAACAAATTTTGGGATACTCGATTGTAGGTCGCATGGTGCAAGGTAACATATTCTTCCTCGAAGATTTTCGGTTCCTTGGTAATTAGGGCTTCAATGATTTCCCTAGTTTCTAATAGTCTTTGTGCAAACCAACTAGGTTCTTCAATGAGTTTATTAACATCCATTGCTCATGGAATTTCTTGGGTTTCAGGTATGCTCAACCCTATTATTGGTGTATTTCTTTTTCTTTTAATAGAGGTATACACAGTATGGGATTTTTCAAGATTTTTCCTTTGTGGGTTCTTATCACCACCATCATCTGAACCTCTGACTGATGCTTTTCTCATTTCAATACCACTGGTCCTATATTTTGTTCTTGATGGAGTACTCATCTAAGAAGTAGTTGGTGAATTAGGGTTTTTGTCTACTACTTCTTTTCCATTCTGTTGGTAACCTTCATTGGTACTGATCAATTCTTCCATGTCATTCGAAACTTGATCTACTGCAATTTCAGAGATATCCAAATTATCTCTGACCCCTTCTTGAAATTGTTCAATTTTAGTGAAATATGAAGAATAGCCAATTAATTCCACATGTGCAGTGAACTTGTTATCTGAGTCAAAACCTTTAACAAATTCGGCTTCCTTTAAGCCAAGTTGGTCAAAATGGTCTGCAAGTTCATCGAGGTGGGTTATTTGCTTTACAATGAATTCTCTAATTTTCCATGGCAGGACTATGAACTATTTTTTTCTCCTCTCATTGAAGAAATGGGCCCATGTTTTATACTATCTGTACATTTCCTCAGCAAAAAGTTTGTCTGATACATAAAATGGGAGAAGAAAAGGGCTTTCTTCACCCCTAAACAACCTGATAACAAAAAATTCCTCAAAAGTCTCAAAAACACATTTTCCGGAGAGAGAGGTGGCAACTTCAAGAGATAATCTTGACGTACTAGGGACAAAAATCAACTTTTTGAACTCTGAAATGAAATTATTGTGAACCGGATAAAAGTTATATTGAGCTTTGTGTCTATACAGGGCCGAATACCATGTGTAAATTGGTTCCATATTGAAATCAATATTCCTTGCCCTCAAAAAGTCTTCAAATTCATGACCATAAGTAATGGCAAAGATGAGGTAAGAGGTCATAGAGAATTTTCAAGTCTTTTTTAAATTATCTAGTTGGAAAGAAACTTCACTTGAAATAAGGTGGCCCGAGTCTATAATGGCTTTCTCATGCAAAGAAAAATGCAGGACATATATAATGTTTCTTGGTACATATGCAGTAGATTCAAGACCAATGATACGAACAAACAACCATGCAAACTCTCTGTATTGGTATTTTAGCAAAGTTACCTCAATCCTAGAAATACCAGGGTTACTACCTAGGTGAACCAAGTAATTGCTTAGAAACTTTTCTCCTCCTCTATGTTGTTTCAGGAATTCAAAGTTGAACTTATATGCACACCATTGAACACGTTCTTTGAAATCCGTTACTTTTGGAACGCAACCAACTAATGTTATTCCAGAGGTCCAAATTAAGTTCGTCTTTTTCTCGACCGGAGAAAGAGCATTGTAATAGTTGTATGCTCTCGACAATCAAAACTCTTGATTCTCACGCCCAAGTGTGTTTAGAGTGTATCCGTAATACAACTCCTTTTTCTTACTCTACATTCTTTTCTCTGCTTTTGGCTTTGGCAATAGGTGGCGCTACTGTCGATATTTACAATTTGGCATATTATTTTTACTTAATTTCACCACATGTTGTCTTGATAGTTCAATCAATGTAAATCTTGCTTTAATGTTGTCAGCTTACATGAGGAGATTTGAATTTATTGCAAGGTTTACGGGTGTTTGGTGAATTTAATAACGATATTATGCTTACACAAGTGGCAGCTAATGTGGAGGGGAAATAAATGTGATGGGAAGTGGTGATGTGATGTCATGGAGAATGAAAAATGGTAAGTATGGAAGTTTAATATGAGTGTTGGGAAGTGCAAAGTGTAGTATGCGGGACTGTGGACCTGCGGAATTGAGGGTACGGAGAAAGGTAAGGAGGCCCACACCAAAACAAGAAATGTGACTAAGTATGGGAAATGGTCGTTCTGTGGGTCGCTGAGGTAGAGGGTGTATTTTGGAGAATACATGAATGCAGGTTGGCAGGTATGCGGATCTAGATACTAAAAAGAAAAGGTTAACATATGTGCATATTGTAGTACGCGTGATTGCAGACTTCAGACCTATGGACCTAAAGGTGTGTGGGTCCGAGACTTGTTCTACCCTCGCATTACTTGAATTTGGCTAAGTGTTGGGAAAATTCGACAAAGGACAAAAAGACTAAGGAAAACGAGAAAAATAAAAACAAGGGAAGAATCTTATGGATAGTTAAATGAAAACAAATATTGATCACGAGTGTGAATAAACAAAAGTCAACAACAAAGAAGATCATATCTAGAATCTTATCATCAGAGAGTTCCAAAAAGAATCCACCTTGGATAGATTGATTCTTTTTCGATGTGTCAATATTGTTCAAGGCTTCAAAAGTCATATCGCCTCATGTCTTCAACTTTATCTAATCTATGACAATTACAAAATATTGTTCATTCTATCAGAAATTTTTATCATTCCCTATGCTTTGAGGACAAAACATTTTTAAGGGGGGGAGACTTGTAATATACCTAAAGTATATTACATTTATTATCATGTAATAATATCTATAGAACAATTATTATGTGATACAGTCATTATAATGTAATAATGATAAGTCATGACCTTTGCCAAGGATTTGACTTATCATCCCTACGTGTATTTATATGCACATCATTGTATCTCATACCATATCATGAATAATAAATAATAATTATTTATCCCTTGTTGAATATATGGATTCATCCTTGTTATTATGGATGCTCGGGTGAAGTGACCAATATGTTTGATTCGTTGTCTCATTTGGAGATAACGAGACCTCCATCCAAGAGATTGTAGGGAATTGATGAGTTGAGATGATTATGAACTTATGAAATACAATTATTATGTGAATCATATGCTTATGCTTGTTGTAATTTGGTTATGCTATCTAGGCTTAAGTGTCACTGTGTTGAAAAGGTATTATGAGGCAATTTGTGAAGTTCTAATTCTAATTAATCAAGATCTTCAACTTGATTTTGTTTTCTAGAGAAATTATTGTCTAGACCTTTCATTTAAAGATGAAAATCTTGACCTTATGTTGACTGGTATAATGCAAAACTTTATCATAGTAATTAAGAACAAGGATTTCTATGTTGTAAATCATCTTAGTATGTTGTATTTTGACTTACATATTGTTGCCATCAATGAAATGTTATACCAATAGACCCTACTTTTGATATGAAGAATGAAGGTACATTATATGGATCTTGGAGAGTTTATGGATAAAAATGGTGTTTTTGCACAAGCCACTCATACAAGGGAAACTATATAGAGATGGTATACATGCAGTGGGCATGCATCCATCCAAGCTCTGTTTTTTATATTACACTTGCATCCAAAAAGCAAGAGTGAAAAACTAATTGAAAGTAGCACTTTCCTATAATCAACAACCAACATGTCGACAAAGACAATGCAATTTCCTATACAAAATAGCAACAATGTTATTTGGCCTGATTTTAACTGTGATAATGGTTTAGTTTTCCATCTTTTTTTGTTTTTGTTTGTTAATTTCTTTCTTTTTAAATTTCCCCTCTTCTTTGCAACATCGTTGAACAAAAGTCTAATTTCGACAATGGAAAAATCAAGCAACATGTATATAGAGTATGCAAAGCAATGAGTCGTCACAACTAGGCATTTGAACCAAGACAACATCCACATGTATATATGTAGTAGGGATGAATGGTTTGCATTAGTGGTTGTGGGTTTGTATGTAAGCCAAGTTTAAATCTACCATTTCTTATGTTAATCTTATTTTTTTCATTTCTCTTTTTTATTATGGACAAGATTGAGGCTTTTTAGCAAAATTTCATGACGATATATACAACAACGCCCTCCTTGCCCATAAACTCTCCAAAACCCGTTATGAAATTATGCTCAAAATATATATGTAGTCGGGATGAATGGTTTGTATAAGTGGTTGGGTTTGTATGTAAGGTAGGCTTACATCTACCATTTCTTATGTTAATACTATTTTTTTCATTTCTCTTTTTTATTATGGACAAGATTGAGGCTTTTGAGCATAATATCATGATGGGTTTTGGAGAGTTTATGGGCAGGGAGAGTGTTCTTGCATATACCACACACACACACACACACATGAGACAAGAGTTGTGTGTGTGTGTGTGTGTGTGTGTGACGATTGTTGAATGGTTTCTCCAGCCTAGAAAATCTTCTAAAGGCCTCCATAGTATGGAAGGCCTTAGTTTCTGCATTCCCTCCGGTGGGGGAATGGACAGTGTGTAAAATTGACAATGGACAATAGGTCCAAATCGGAGAAGACCCTTGGCTAGGGGTCAGAAACGATTGTTGAATGGTTTTTCCATCCCAAAAAAGACATCCATAGTATGGAAGGCCTTAGTTTATGCATTTCCTCCGGTGGGGGAATGGACAGTGTGGAAAATTGGCAATGGACAATAGGTACGAATCAGAGAAGACCCTTGGCTAGGGGCCATAAACAAATTCATATGCTTTGAGTCTCTCACGCAAGATCTAACGCCCCAACACATCTATACCATCCATGATCCACAACCACGCGATAGATCTGGATGGAAGACTGCAATTTCCCTTAGGTTGGAAGGAAATTGCACCAACGAATGAAATCTCTTAATCCAACGTCTTGTCTCTAATTTCACTGTCCTTAATGAAGAAGAACATAACTCATTGTTCTGGTCCAAAAACCCCAAAATAGGCTCCCTCACCACCAAACTAGGTTAATCCTCCATATGCAAAGCCTTGTTTCCTGGGACCAAAAAATGGTGGTGGTAACCTCTATGGAAACTAAACTTCCCTCTTAAATGAAAAATCAATCTATGACTGGCCCTAAACAACAAATTCCTTACTTGGGACAATGGATTGAAATGTGGATGGTGTGGGCCCAACATATGCTCCTTATGCAAGTCACATGAAGAAAATGTCTCACACATTTTATTGATTTCCCATATGCAGTTCAGGTCATGTAGCTCATCCAAAACAAGCTCAGGCTAAAATCAACCTGGGAGAAGGTTACCCTAGAAGACTATTGTAAAAGTTGGATGTTAGACAAAACTGTAAATCAATATAGAAGTTTTTCGAGCTTCCTGGTGACTAATCTTTGGTGGGCCCACAACATGAGCATTTTCAATGAGAAAGATACCCCCCTGAAATCACTGTAGGCATAACTTTGAATCAAGCATAAATATTCAAATCGGAGATAAAGTCTAAAATCCAATGGTCCCGGTGATGCCTGAGCTCGGTTATGAAATCCCATGGGGTTTCTTTGATGGTGCATGCCAAGGACACCCCCATGTGTGCGATGTAGGCGTGGTTCTATTCATGAATCAAAATCACTACTCACATATCTGTTATGTGCCGGGTACTAGAACAAATAACAAGGTGGAGTTCATTACACTCTAGATGCTATTGGAGACTACAATAAAGAAAGATGTGAAAAAATTCCAGGTCTTGGGAGATTTGAAGTTGGTCATTGATTGGGTGCGTCAGAATATTATAGCCCAAGATGTTAGACTCGAACCTTTGTTGTGGGATATCAAATTGACCTTTCAATCCTTTGAGTGGCTCTCTTTTAGACATATTCTACATGAACTCAACCAGAAATATGACGAGATCTCCAAGGAAGATTTAACGTTTCCTATAGGTGCCTTCGGTCTCTACCAATTCCATGATGGAGTAGAGACATAAGAAATGGAATTATGCCTTTAAATTTCTGATCATTTAAGGATGTAGTATGTAGGGAGTAACGTTGGTCATAGTTATATGGATTGTACATTCAATTTTGTAATTAATTTTGGATAGAATGGTTGTTTTCAAAAAGAATAGAAGTAACCGAACTGTAGTTTTTCCACTTAGTGGTAGTAGAAGAGAAAGAAGTCAAATGACTAAACATGTACACACACACACACACACACACACACACACACACACACATAGAGAGAGAGAGAGAGAGATGTACATACAATGAGCATGTGTCCATCCAAAGTCCATTTTTAGTAGCCCACTTGCATTTAGAAAAAGGAGAGCAAAATGAATTAGAAGTAACGCTTTCTCTATTTGCAACAACCCACACACCCATGAGGACTATGTTATTTTTTATACACAACAACAATAGTGTTATTTGCTTTGAATTTTACTGTAGTTATGGTTTAGTTTTCCATCCATTTTTGTTTTTGTTTGTTTGTTTGTTTTTAATTTTATTTTATCTCTCTTAAGTATCCACTCTTATATGCAACATTGTATACCATCGTCAAATATAAACGTGACAAAAAAAAAGTAGACAATTTTGTTGATATAAAATCCTTATTGAGAAACTAGTTGAGCTCTGTGCTAATTCCCAAATTTGAAGGACTAAGTCTATTGTTTTCTTGATACTGTCTCCAACGTACTTCCTTACAACCATCAGTAAACTAGATGAACCATTTAATTTGGAAGTATATGAGACATCATCAAGAGTAAGTATTGGTTGAATAACAGTGATATGCTTGACAAATAAAGGTCTTGGAATCATATCTATCTCTAATTCCTTTATTCTCTCCTTTAAAAACAAATTTTATAATTCTATGTAAAAAATGGACTCCTTCAATGCTTCTTCGGTTGCATCATGAAATTACACGATTTTCGAGGGTGGAACCCCATGAAAATTGATTTTTGACTTCCATTTCTCAACAACTTTTTTACTTTTCATGTTTACTTTTTTAATTAATAGTTTTTTAGAACTTTTGTGGTAAACCACGTGGTAGTGTAACAAACTCTTCTTCAAAGATTTATGGCTCTTGGGAAGCCAATTCCATAACAATCACCCTGGTTTCCATCAATCTCCGCCCCAACCAACTAGGTTCCTCTCTTACATCATATACTTCCATGACTTTGGGACTTTCTTCAATTCCAGGTACGTCATGTCCCCCTTTTTGAGTTTCTCTTTTTCTTGTTATGGAAGTATGTACAATATGAGATTTGTCCATTATTTTATTAGTAGGGTCCTTGTCCCCACCGTCGTCTGAATTTCTAGCGGATGTCCTTCTTTGTTCCAAACCACTACTTCGAGGTTTAGTTTTTGTTGAAGCACTTTTTTGGGATATATTGGGTGAATTAGGGTTCTTATTGGTTTCCTCTCTACCCCTTTTCCTGTAGCACTCATTAGTGCTTGTCAATTATTCAATATAGTTTAGGGTTTCTTCAACAGAGGCCTCGGGGAGATTCAAGTTATCTCCCCCTCTTTTTTCAAATTGTTCTGAGTTACTAAAATATGAAGAATACCCGACTAGAGACATATGTGTAGAAAATGAATCTTTAGGATCAAAACCCTTGATGTCTTTGGCTTCTTTCAGAATGATTTGATCCAATTGAACAAAAAAATCATCTAAATGGGAGATATGTTTGACACCGATCTCTCCAACCCTCCATATCAATGGAATATATTGTTTCTTCCTTTTCTCATTGAAAAAGTGTGCCCAATACTTATACTGTCTACACACTTCAGTGACGAAAAGTTGAACAAATACATGGAATGGTAACAACAAGGGTTTCCCCTGGAACTTGAACAATATTAGAAGACTAAATTCCTCCAAAGTTTCAAAAAATCCTTTCTCGACGAGAAAGGATGCAACATCTAGTGACAACCTTGATGCAGTAGTACCATGAATCATTTTCTTGAAAGCAGACATGAAACCATTTTGACCGCCTAAAAATTACATTGGGATTTATGCCTCCATAAAATTGGGTACTAGACATAAGTTGGTTCCTTCTTAAAATCAACATTTCTTGCTCTAGGTAAGTCTTCAAATATGTGACAGTGAGAAATAACAAAGATCAAATATGAAGTCATGTAGAATTTTTTTTCTCAAGGCCCCCAACTAAAATGAAATTCCGTTTGAGATGATGCGATCCTAGTCGATCATGGTGTTTTAATGAATAACATGGTGGAGAATGTACACAATTTATTTTGGCACAGAGGTTGTGGATTCTAGTCCAATTATTCTGGTGAAAATCCAAGAAAAATATTTATATGGATACTTCAGAGAACTTACCTCAACATGAGTGGAATTGGTGTCAATTTTTGGGCTAGTGAGATAACTTTCAAGAAGGTCTACTCTTCCTCCATGTTCTTGGAGAAACTCATCTACTTATGCATTCCTAAAAATCATAGTTGGGTCTAGAAGTCACAACATCCTCCTGAATACTAAAGGGGACAAAGAAAATGGCGACTTCCCTTATATTTGAATGATTCTTCGCTTTGTGTCAAACTTATCGGCACACTAAAGTACCAGTTCTTTGAATTTTGTTACCTCAGGCACACACCCGTCCAATGCAATGTATGAATTCCAGACCTTTTTTAACTCCTTCACTCCAGGGAGAAGAGACAAATACGACTTATATGCCCGTGATGACTGGAATTGGTGGTCTTCATGTCCAAGGTTGTTGAAAGTGTCTTCACAATACAAGTCTTTCCATTTATTTGACATGTCTTTACATTGATTTCCTTTTTTACGAATATGTGGCGCTTATGTCGATATAATATTTTCACAACATGGTGTTTTAATTCTTTATTTATTTTACCATGTATCGCCTTGATTATCGACTACTGTAGCTCTTATTTCAAAGTTTCTAGTTTGCATGGTCCGATTTTGAATTTATTACAAATCTTTTACAAAATCCACGCCACTTAATAACAATATTAGGTTCACACAAGTCGCGGTTGACGTGGTGGTGGGAATTAAATGCCATCGCAAAAGGTGACATGATGTTGGGAAACATTAAAAATGGTTAAGTATGGAGGTGTGAAGTGAGGAATGGAAAGTGCAATATGATGAATGGGGGATTGAGAGATGTGAGACTGCAGGGTATGGAGAACGAAAGAGAAGCAAGAGGGACTCATGCATCCATGGTGATGAAATCAGTTAAGTATAAGAAATGTCGATTTTCGAGTTGAAAAAGTGGATGATTCATTCTGAAGGACGTGGGATTGCGAGACTATGGGTCTTGGGAAAAAAGAAAATGGAATGAGGGGTGTCTCACATCTGCATTCAAGAAATCGGCTAAGCATGGAAAAGATAAGTGGTTTATTATGCATGATGTAGAAATAAAAGGGGTCTCTCTTAGTGTTGCAGGTTTGTGGGTTACGAGACACAGACATTTATGGGATGAGGAGTGGATTGGTCTCTCGCAACAAGACTCTCACAACATAGAAAATGACTAAGTGTTGGGATCGCAGGGTGAGAAAAGTGACTGAGTATATATTTGTGAGTTTGTGGACTTGATGGTTGTTCGATCCATAAACCACATTTTAAAGGGAAAAAATGACCAAGTATAGAACATACAAGAAACATAAGAGGAAAAGAATAATACTAAGGATGGGTCTTTGTACACTAACATTAATCAACAAATGTAGATCAACAAATATATAGATATATAGTATGAAAAGTAATGAGTTGTCATAGCTAGACATCTAAATGAAGACAATAATCATGTCTATATAGTAGGGATTATTGATTCACGTTAATGGTTGTGGTCTTGTATGCACCATTAACAACATGGTAACAACATTATGATATAATCTAGAATATTATTGTTCATATTAGTTTTCATATTAAATACAATAACATTTAATACTTAATATTTAAGTACAAAGTTAGGTGTGGCAAGTGTAGGGGCATACTCACTAATCCTGGAGGAGAATTTGAAATTTCCTATGCTTTGGGATTGGGAACGCCATCTAACAACTAGGTAGAAGCTTATTTGTTGCTCCAAGGGCTAAGGTTAGTGGTGGAAAAGCATATTCAACATTCAATCATTTTGGGGGATTCTAGTATAATTATTAAGTTTATGCATAAGAAAATATGTTGTGTTGATTATAGACTTGACTCAATTCTGACTCGAGCACAACATGAGGCTTCAAAAATCCAAAAAATATCATTTTTTTGTGTCGTAAAGAGCCATAATCACCAAGCTAACTTACTAGATAATGAGGCAATACAACTTAAAATGGGGGAGATTTAGGTTAATGGTCAATTAACCATCCAAGCTATACCTTAATTTTTCCGATGTGTTTTAAATGGCAAGTACCATATACATATCATGCCATGTGTCCCTCACTTGCAAGTCCATCCACCGAGGCAGGCTAATAAACATGACAAGACCCAAGGCCCCCTCGCACATGTTCAAGCATGCGAGGATGATGGGCAATGAAGGCTAAGGTTTAATTCATCATAAACAAGGTGGGATTCTGAACAATTCGACCTTAACCCGATGGGAGGAAGGTGGCCAACTCAACTTTAATTCAACATTGAATTTCAAGTTGGTGTTTGGCCTTGTTTCCACTTTGTATGCTCTTCTTTTGCTGAGTTTGGATAGTGCACAAGAGGTGGCTCCTAGCAATTTTGTTATCCCTTGTAACGTCCTCTAGCCCAACCAAGGTCCATTACGTTTGAAATACTCATAAAACCTAAAAAATCTTGCTATCTAATTAATTTACTGTAGCTTCTAGCTACAAATTACAACAAGATTTAGTTATTGTTTGTTACCATTAATTAAATGCATCTACAACATTCTAAAACAGACATGAAATGCAACTAATCAACTCCAATACAACAACATATAAATTCGTTCTCATACTCAGAGTAAAAAACAACAATTAAACACATAATATAACACAAGAACAAGATAAAATAATTATATGTTATAAACAAGTGTGCAACCAACTGCTTGGGATGGAAGTTCCACCCAACCATAGACTCGTCATTCCAAATATCAATTACAAGTCACCCACGCGATGGGGCTAGTAATCCAAAAAAGAGGGTGGTCTTTCACTGTCCACTCACAACTCATAAATCCCACAACCCACTGATATTCTCCTACAACTATCCCGATTTTCCACCCCAACCCAGGGAATGTACCCCTTCACTGATATCGGTCCCTTGGGAATCCCATTCATTTATTAGGGTCTTTTTGGCACAGGTAACCAAGAATCTCTCTGTTGGGAACTCGGGGAACTCACTGCTAGGAAAACTAACAACAAAAACAACATCAAACACTTTTTGTTACAATGCAACTCACATAGGATTTCACTCTTCATGCCTGACAACCTAGCTCTTCAATATTTAGCTCCAAAATGCTCCAAAAACACTCCAACATGCTTTAGAATTTTCCCTCCATGGATGTTCCAACTCCAAGCTCTCATTCCTACTCTGTACTTACTGTTCATGCAGAAAAACTGAATGTGTAAAAACTCTTGTAACAACCCATACGAATTTTCCTCTCCTTTAGTTGCCTTCCTTGACTCACACACATGGGAGACGATTTGTTGCAGGTCGTGGAGGAATTCAACTCATAGGTAAGATGTTGGGCAATATCGATTCAACACGCATTGCATTAATCCCAAATTCGAACTGTACTTATTCCTTTGATGAGTTTCACCCCATTTCCTGTATAAAATTATAGCTAAAATCATAGCCATTTGACTCAAGCCCATTATATCCAATGCTATTTCTTCGGAGCAATTTGACTTTCTCAAAGAAAGCCTTATTCATGAAGCTATTGGTTCGGCCCAGGAAGAATTACACTCTGTTAAAACTTAGAAGAGACTCGTATCAATGATCAAAATAGATCTCTTAAAGTCGTATGACCGAGTTTCATGGTTGTATCTTCAGTTGCCACTTTTACACACTGGGTTTAAGCTCCCTTTTGTAAATTGGATTATGTCTTGTGTTTTGTCTATTTATTTTGTTGTATTGATTAATGGTGTTGGGTCGTCATTCTTTAAGTCTTCCCAGGGGCTCCACCAGGGATGTTCACTATCTCCCTATCTGTTCTTGCTTGTGGTGGATGGTTCAAGACAATGCATGTTTTTCAAGGGATCAAGATGGGTAGAAATGAATATTTAACACATTTATTGTTTGCAGATGTGTTGACGGGTGAAATTGACCGTTCGTCAACTGGAAGAGCGAGTCCGGTCCGGAGTTGTCTAAATAACCCAAGCCATTTGGTGTAACTCGTTCTGACGGGTTTAATGGCTCCGTTAACCAATCTAAGAATCCTAAAAGAAACAAATAAAAGAGAGAAATAACTAACTAATTACTAAACACTATATATATGTACATATGCTCTAATGTAACTGTAGTAGTTATATTTAAGTAGACGATATATACAAGTCTCTTTTATTTACATGATTTACAAGATGCAAGTTTTAATCGAAACTTACGGAAATCGATGTGAAAAATGATTGTTTCTAGGAAGCAGATAAAGAAAACACATAAAAATATTTATTGTTTTTCCTTTATAAATTTAAAAGAATCTTGCACAAAATTCAATGAAACATGAACATGTGGATAATCAAAGTTGAACC
>SNQJ01S0130825.1:0-15088 GCA_010110895.2 Picea sitchensis
AGATGGATCAAGAAACCTTAGTGAAACATTGGATCCTCAATTTAGTGTCATGGGGTACTACATTAATCCTATCATGACTTTTGCACACTTTTTATAGGATGATTTAAAGTTATTTAGGAGAACAACTATGTTTTGAATGAGAATTAATCAAGGCACATTATTTGGATGGTTATACCAAAAGTGATAACTTAGAATGCAATTTTTTTATTACCTCAACAAAGAGGATTTAATTTAGTTTGTTACATTACTTGAATTAAGGTTTGATTTTAGTTTATTGTATTTCTCAATGGTTTTATTGACTAATATGATGGGTTTCATAGTGTGTTTGGTGATGTCTTCTAGCTTAATTGCCTTCATTTTCTCATAGTTGAAGTAAAAGCAATTGACTTATATAGATATATATATATATATATATATATATATATGAGAGAGGGATTCTATAAATGTATTTTTTTTATGCAATCAAAGAGTTATTATTTTCATTCTTCAAACAACAAATAAAAAGTGGACACAATTAAGGAATTTCCATGCATAACTTATTTTTGGTTATCAACCATTTAAAATCAATAGAATATATAATTATTTTTGAAAGTTATTTGCATATCCCCAAGAAACAACAATGTTTGTTGTTCCAATATTATTCACACCATAACTAGAAATTTCAATTATAAATCTAAGAAAGGAAGTACAAACAAGTCTTGATAGTTCAACAAACCCTAAAAACATTCACCTCGATAATTATAAAATAGACTTTGAGGGATCCACTTGATTTTTTGTTAAGGTTTTTGTAGATTTTAACCCTGTACAATATTTTATAGAAAACATATTTTCAATAAAAGAATAGAAAACATACAATGGAAAATACACACATTACACGAATATTTTTCCCCTAGAAAACCAAACCGGGAAAACCAACATATTCTATATTCATTCACCTCATACATTGCTTACAATACAATATACATATAGTATCCGACGACATCCAAAACCCTAATCCAATGACTTGTATTAGTCAACAACCCTTATTCCTTAACCAGAAATAGAAAAACCATCGACAAAAAACCATGTGCCTAAAAACTTCCCAAAAATGGACACGAAAACCAAAAAAACAATTTCGGGGGAATTTCCCTCAAACCCCGACATAGGGGGTATCCTCCCCCTTGTAACCCCCCAAGGGGGGGCCTAGCGACTCATACCCCCCTGTGCAATGTAGACACTATCTCAAGTCATGCAAAGAATATAACACATATCCAACAGTTTTAGGTAAGGGTTTAAAGTAACAGTTTCAAGGAATTCAACTAAAGAATTATAAAATGGATGTACATTAATGATTAAATATATACATTAATGGATAGTATTATTTGTATTTGCAAAATGCTCAAACTTAACTAGAGAAAAATATTAAATATTGATGATAATTTCCAAATTGAATACAATACATGCATAAAATAGTTGATATTCATTTTGGGAATAAATTCAATAACCAAAAATATTGTATTCGATTGTATGCTGTCAAGAATCTCCAGTTAGATGCATCGAAGGTTCCACAATGAGTTTACTTACATTTTCTTGATGTTTTTCTTTCAATTCTACTCTTATTTTTCTCATCCTCTCTCTAGCATTTTATCACACTTCAACATCATCAACCCATTGGAAATCATATGTTTCATACTAGGATTCTTGACATTCCCCATCTTAATCATTTACTAATGTGTCATTTTCCTAATGACAAAAGAATTACAATGACTAAAAAATGACCTGTGAGTTGGTTCAACTGCAGATAGATAGATAGTAAGTATATTGGTTGTTGTACTCTTGGTATGTCTGAATATACTATTAGTTTCTTTGGTACAGTTGTTACAATAACTTGATTGAACTAGTATATTGATCATCCTAATTTGGTAACGTACCCACACCTCAATCGAGGTTTTAATTAACCCTCAATCAAGGTATTTGAAAATCCTTATCAAGCACTTGATAAAAAATTATAATAACCCTTGATCAAGCTAAATTACTCGATGAAGGGTTTAAAATCTTGAGATCCATCCCCCTTCTGGCAGGTATTTTTGTAGCTTCAACTTCCACAAGGTAAAACCCCTTGATTTATTTCATCTTAGGTGGTAGAGTTGATCTACTAGTGGATTCATCTATCAAATGGTGTATCTTTCACACATTTTATTTCATATTATAATTTAAATTTATTTTCTTTTAAAACTTAGTCCATAATTTTTTCCCCATATTTCGAAAGGTTCTTGGAGAAAATCATTGCCATGTAAATGTCTCCTCTTCAAAAGGATTTTTTTTCGATTTCTATAAATAGTCAATTTATATAAATAGTAGAAAAAAATTTGACAAGAATACAAAGGTGTATAAAATGATAATATATTTTCCAAAAATGAAATATTAAGTGGGATTTACTACACTATATGTTGTGCTGGTATATTTTGTTTTTGAAAGTTATACATTGAATATTGAATTAGTTAAAGAGAAAAAAAATTACTTGTTAACATTTTTATAAATTTGGAAAGACAAATATTTAATGAAATGCAAATTTAACACATTAAATGACATAAATATTTTTGAAAAAAATTATTATTACAAAAACAACTCAATTCTATACATATAAATTCACAAGACTGTAACATCCCACTCTTGTGCGCACTAAGAGAACTTATTCTTTGAGGGCACTTGCATGCAAGTGATCCGGGATATTATACTATTGGTTGTTTTGATTATGATTATGAGATATTGTGGATTTGATGATATGTTAATTTGTTGTGTTTATATAGACATGTGTTATTGACTTGATTCTCCTTGGTGTGAAGGACTCTAGACATTGAGGATGCAGAGGCATTGATGAAACCCCTTGGACTTTGGATCGAGTCAGGGAGCGGATTGTTAGGGTTTGAATTTTTTTGATGTGACATATGGACATATGATTAGATGTTATGATGATTGATTATTATTGTTGATATGATTCGTTTATGGATGTAGGTTGATGATAGCTTGTCGACCAGACTGGCATTTGGAGTAGAGGGTTCATGCATGACAACCATAGACATTGAGGGAGAGGTGTGGCAGAAACCCTACCACAACCTACTAGCACTCCCTTCATGGATCGAACTATAGGTTAATGATTACCTAGTTCGAGAAAACCCATGATGTTGTGAGGGAAGACTCTGACAGTCGCTCATGATGATTCTAAGGGGAACATAATAAGGTAGGGTCCTTATTCCTTAGAGGCCCTTAGTCTCCACAATATCACCTAATAGAATATTGACTCGAGGGGTTTGACATCTACCAAATTCATTCAAGAGGCGAGTGGCACCATTAGAGCACATAGTGCATCTTGAAGGGAACATCGTGTAGAGAAAATGGAAAGAGGTGAGTGGAACCCTTAGAGCACATAGTGTGTCTTGAAGGGAACGTCATGCAAAGAAAACAAAAAGAGGCAAGTGGCACCCTTGGAGCACGTAGTGCATCTTGAAGGGCATGTCGTGATTTTTCTATGATAAGTTAATAAACCTAGTTCCTAGAAAACTATGCCTCCTTAGGACGTGGTCGGCCTTAAAATAGATGATGGTATGAGTGAAGTTTAATAACTAAAAGTTCCCTTAAAAAACATTTTCAACCAGTCTAGTGAAATTAAAACCTAGGTCTAAGTAGAACATGTGGAAAAAGAAAAACTAAATAAACATGTAACAGAAAGGGGGTATAGAAATTATAACTTAATTATTAAAGTAAAAAATAAAAATTACAATGGAGGATTAAAATTTATTAAAAGGGATAAATGATTGTTTTTATATACACTTGCTAGAATTGATTTCTAGTTAAAAGAAAAGGAAACTTAAAAGAAAATGAAACTTAAAGAAAAAGTGAAACTTAAAAAATAGTGGGAAACTTAAAGAAAAGTTGAATGTCTAAATTAGTAAGCAATCTAGCCTTTCGGACTTTCTATTTATGAAGTCAACTAAGAATTAAGTAAGGCATAGATCATTTAAGATTTGTAAGGGAAAATTGGGACGAGAATTTTTAGGAACTACAATGGAGGATTAAATTTATTAAAAGGATAAATGATTGTTTTTATATACACTTGCTAAATTGATTTCTAGTTAAAAAGGAAAAGGGGGGAAACTTAAAAGAAAATGAAACTTAAAGAAAAAGGGAAACGGAAAAAAAGAAACTTAAAGAAAAAGTTGAATGTCTAAATTAGTAAGGAATCTAGCCTTTCGGACTTTCTATTTATGAAGTCAACTAAGAATTAAGTAAGGCATAAGTCATTTGAGAATTGTAAGGGAATATTGGGACAACGAGGAGCGTTTTTAGGAACGATTTTAGGTGGTTGAGGGAAATAGACAAATTCAATTAATTAATGAAATTGATTTTCTGGTGCAACTAGGGGATCGAGCGACATGTGTATGGAGGAGGTTTTTCGAAATTAATTAAATGAAAAAGGAATCTAATGAGGGTTTTGGGAAACTAATGACTAAGAAAACTCTATAAAAAGGATGGCGTAGGAGGAGTGTGGAGCACAAATGGTTTGTGTAACATTATGCTATTGAAATTTCATCTTTACTGAACTTTCTCTTGTGGGAGTTGGGATACCCAGCTTGGGTAACGAGTGGTATCTCAACCTTACGAGGTGATTTTGGTGCTAGCACTCTCTCGTATTGTGTGCATGGCCCTTTTGTGGCTCGAGGAGCTTTGGGGCAAGAGGAGTACCCCTAGCATTGGATGGGAGGCACCGATGAGGTATCATCGGTCATCAAGCGGGTTATAGATGGAGAGAATGCCTCGGAGGAAATATTCACCTCGTCATCGTCGGTAAATGTATTCCTGTTAAAGTTGTTACTTGTAATAAAAATTTAATTTACACTTGTGTATTTTACTGCATTATGTTATCAATGTAATCCCCTTGTCGCTTGAATCATCCTGTAAGAAACCATGCTATCCACAATATCCTTTTTTTTTTAGTTACTGACTAATGGAACATGGGCATATTAAGCCTCAAACTCAAAACCTCACCTGCACTTTGTATCTCCTCCATGTGTTTTATATATTCTTTGATTGCATTTTTTTTATATATATTTCTTATTTGGTTCTCCATGGAGAAGGTCTAGATGCATATTGTGTTTTATCTTTTGTTCCACTATCTTTAAAATTATTAGTCTGTGTTGAGCAGTCGGCCAGGAGCCAAATCGACTGTCTTTCACTCTGATGTTAAAGATTTAGATTCAAATGACCTTCTTTCCTGTGCATGGATAATAAGTGTAGAATCATTTCTCTTCCCACCAAATCCATTGCTTGTACAGTAAAAATTCCTCTTCGTTGCTCTACAATTATTGTGATTTATTCTCTGCAACTTGTGCTTCCACACCATGAATTGGGGATGTCTCTCATATTCAACCAACTTTTCATCTTGTATCCTCTGCGACTTCCTTGAGTTGTAATCTCACCCCCCTTCCCTTTTGTTTTACTGAAATTTTCACCTCGTCTTTACACCATTGTTGGTTATCCTTCTCTTCTATACTGTCTGAGTTTACATTCACCTAGGGTTCATGTCTTTCAGGTTTCCAACAAAGCCTCTAAAACTATCGGCCCTCCTGGTAAACCAGAAGGCAACACAACACACAGAGTGTGTTGCACAGTCTCACATGAGATAGCTTTAATGGGTGGCTCTAAGACTCAAGTTATTTTAGCCTAGGATCGAGTGTAAGATAAGAGAGCTAAATATTGAACCATTATTGTAACTTGTAAATGTAACCTACTTTTATCCACGGCTATGCTGTAACTCCAATAGCTTATTCCTTCAATATCACAACAACATTTAAACATGCAATATAATAACTCATTCATTCAACATAATAATAACTACTGAAGACAATAAATATATGCAAGCATTCATCACATAACACATATGTACCATGGTTCACCCCCTTCTACGCTACATCCACAAATATTTGGCTCTGAGCTCTTTTATTTTAATATTTTTGCATCTACAGCACCGTGTGCTTACAACGCTTCTCAGTCAGGTAAGATCTATCTGAGGCGGACTAGATCACACCAAGCTCCTCAACCTGCGATCTAACCCTCAAGATCTACCTTCTTTCCTCTCCTATAGCTCAACAAATCATACAAAATGGGTCATACAACAAAATATTACATATCGCATTAGCTTATGTGCAACTACAGTACCAATAATAATCATACATCGAACAAAAATGACTATACGCCCCGCCCTTTATGATACCTACATATCTATATTTATACATTCCTAGCTCTCCAGCCATTACAATTCATTACCAAAACCCTAACCCTACCATCATTAGGTCTTCTTCTGCATGCGTGCATGTTGTTCTTCCTTCCAATTGTCTCTTTCCTCGTGCATGCTTTATTTCCCAAAATCACCTTATTTTTCTTCTTTGGCCTCTGGATTGCCTCCAACAGGCCCCCAACACTTACATGTGGCTCATCCCAAGCCACCTAAGCTTTGTTTGTTTCCTTGATCTCCTTGGTGATCGCCTAGAATTTTTCGTCGAGCTCTGTTAACTGTGTTTGTGCCTGCACGGTCTTCTCCTTGAGTGTATCCACTATCTGAGCTACAACTTCATCACTAACCTATTCCATGCACTCTGCCTGGGTTTTTGCTATATGTGCCTTGGCTTCCTCTGCTTGTGCCATGACTTCTTCTACTCACTCTTGAAATCGTTCCATTTAAGTCTGTTGCTCTTGTTTCTGTGTTTGAGCCGTAGTTATCTCTGCCTACAATTTCATCATTTCCTACATTCCCTTGACGCATTCTGTAACTGGAATTGTCTTTTACCTATGTTTGTGTTCTTGGATCGCTGCATTGATTGTTTCCTCTTCCTTGTCCCACTTTTGGATCTGTTGATCCTCCTTTAACTTAGTCCATAGTTGTGCTGCTTTATCAAACAAGTCTGTTGTTGTGCTGACCTACTTCTTATCTCCTGTAGCTATGTTGTTGCTTCCTACTTCTCTTTATCCTTGACTACTAGTGGAGTGGTTGGTATGAGTTGTTCTCTAAGATTATCGATCTCTTTCTCGTATTGATCGATTACATGTGCAATCCGATCAATATTTTTTGCTGATGTGATTACATCACTCTACATTTCCTATGGAATATTCTCATAAGTTCCTGCCACTTTCTGATCCAATCCTCTTATGCTCTACCTTTCCTCATGGGTCTTATATTTATCCTCCTCATATACTATTTCCATCGCGTCCCTATTCTATGTTTCTCGTTGTAATTCAACTAAGTCTTTGTGTGTGTGATACTGTACCTCATGGTTGAAGATAACCTACAACTTGTGTAGATCTCTGGTTGTCATCCTCGTCAACACCAGTTGGATTTGGTTTAATTCCTTCAAGGGTGTCTGCCCCACAATCTCATCCATTCATAGCATACTAGGTGTGATATGGAATTTTGTGTTCGGGTGTGGTAATGAGTGGACTAGATATTGTTCTTCGTCCTCGACTCTTCCCTCAGTCTATGGTGTTGATAGTTATGTTCCCCTGCTTCTTGTTGTCTGCCCTTCCCCAATTTTCTTGAGAATATTCTGCATGTATTCTAGTTCCTCTTGAATCCTATTCTTGTGGTGGGCAACATGGTCGAAGTCCTCAGATAGACAATATTGAACCATTCGGGCTATCATTTCACCATCGTCATTTGTGATTGTATACTCTAGGGGTGTTCTTTGTGCCTTCGAATTCTTGCACACGCTTCCTTTCTGCATGGTTGTCCTTCTGTTTTTCCTTGCTTCTTGTGGGTTAGGGATTGTTGCAGTCTCTTGTGATCCCTCAGTCTGTTTCTGTTGTTCTTTGGCCGACTGCATATTCTCCTTTTCCCCTTCTGGGTCCCTGTCTTTGTTGGCCCTTCATCTGTTTGTATTGTCTTTACGTGTCTCGTTCTTTGTCTCTTGGGCACTTGGATTTCTGGAGGTTTCATTTCTCCCTGCCCTGCCTCTTCTTCTATTGTCCTTTCTGGAAATTCCTAGTTGATGGGTGGAATCCTCCATTCATCGACCCATTTGTTGATGACCATGTCAATCTCACCCTCTGTGATGCAGTAGCGCATCTGTAGCCACTTTTTATCTCGATCCTTCCTTGCCTGTGTCCACATTGCATGTCGTGTGTCCTGGAAGTTGGTGATGTCCCCATATCGTGCGACATCTTCTAGTGTTATTCTCCACATCTTGGAGATGGATTCTTATAGGTCACATACTTATCCCTCAAACATGGCCCCGATCACCTTTTTTCTCCATAACTCTAGTCTGGCCTTGAGAAACAAATACCTCACTCCCTGATTCAGTTTTGGTCTGGTACAAAAAAATACATACCTTGGCTCTTTCCATCCCATGAAGGCTATCAATGTGATCAACCACGAATAGTGAAAATCTATGCCTAGATCGTGCACATCCTTGTAGTCATCTAGTAACAAGTTCAAAACATATGGTTCCCAACTCATTGAGGTTCCTTCTGCACACTAAGATGCAAGTTCAAAAGATACAGACTTCTTCCCTGCGACATTTTCTTAGCACCTTGCAAGATAATATTTTCACACCGAATTATGTGGATGCATCATTGATCCTCTTGATAATGATCCCTCTTGTCCCCCTTTTGGTGCCATACTTCTTCTTCATCTCATATGCTAGCACTTTCTCCTTAGTTTTGTCATCCAGAAACTACATGGGATCCATGCCCCAAGATGGAAATCCTATTATGTTCGCGATCATATCTACGTCTATCAAGACATGATTTTCCAACCAGATGTCCCTGCCATGCGTGAATACTAATAGTTGTTTGACACATGCGGTTGCGTGCTACCCTCTTCCAAAATGTGGTAAGTCCAACAGACCTAAAATTCTCATTTTCTTCATCCCATTTTCTCACTGGAGTGGCTGCTTGATCAGTTCTCCAACCTGATTTGTGCTCGTAGTCTCTAAAAATACCCTCTTCACAAGTTATGGAAACTTGTCTTCGTCTAGTACATCGTGTTCCAAGTATTTGAGATTCTCGGTATGACACAGTATCTCTGGTCTTTTTTGTACCCCAGATGGTATGCGTAGTACAACAATATTTGTTGCAGGTTTCTTACGAGGTGACCTAGGTATTTGTATCTTGTCTTTCTTCGATGGTGGTGGTTGGCTTGAAGTTCCAATGGCTTACGGTTGTTCCTCAGTATACCATTCCGACCAAGCCGAGACATCTTTGACCATCCCTTATGGTGGGTGTTATGATATGGTTGTTTGAGACTCGTCCGACTCGACTATTGTTTTCATATTAGGTGTCATTCCATTGAATTTTAGAGCTTCTTCGGTGTTCTCTGGCTGCGTCTCCTTCAAGGTTTGTGCTTCTCGGTCCTGCGGTTCCTGTACTTCTGTTGGTATCTTCTTACTCGTTCCCGCTAGTGATGGTTGTTGGATTTCTTCCAGTATAGGTGTAGGATTCACCGGTGTTGTGTCTAGGGATGGAATTTCTTCGACATTGACAATCTTCGACGGCTATTGTTCACCTTCTTCCACCTGTCCTTGTGACCTGTTCTAAACTCTGGTTTTCTTGACAGTCTGGCTCACATCTACTTGCTTAGGCGGTGCCATGGCGGTGACATGGCGGTGAATGTCAAATGTCTGTTGGATTCAAATGGTCTCTTTGATATCTGTGAAGTCACATTGTGTACTTTAGCCTCTTTTGTTCTGTATCTGTTCTCTTTTTGTGAATAGACTATTGGCTCCCACATCCGTTTGTTGTATGGGTTTCCCATGAAGCTTGTCGAGGATGCTTCCTTGATAATGGTATTAATGCACCTTAATTACTAGTTCAATGCACCTCCTACGGTTTATTACTTTCCATTACTCTACCTCATCGTCTTCTGTTGGCATGATTAATGTGGTGTCCCATTGGTCATTTTCATCCTTTAATTATGCCTAGTGCTTCCATGTCGTATTGCTTTTGCCAACTCCTTCTCTCGTTCATTTCTCTTTGTATGTGACCGTTGTTCTTCTCGTCGTCGAGATTGTGTTTCTATCTTTGCATGGCCTTTCTACCTATGGTGTACTGCTCCCTTTTTTTTTACTGAGCGGTGGATGGTCGACTATCCTTGTACAACTTCAGTCGGCTCTCATTGATCATCCCTCTGAGTTCTGCACCGGATAAATATCTTAACTATATAGCTCCCCCATCTATGACATATTTTACTTCGTATGGTCCTAACCAATGCATTCTGATTTTTCCTAGGTGCTGAAATGATTTGTTGTCATAGATCAGTACTATATCTCCTTCCTTGAATACTTTTTTCTTGATATGTCTATCATGCCAAGCTTTATCTCTTTCTCTCTAAACTTGTTGGTGGAATCCTGCTAAGATCTAGTTTTCCTCCATGGTCATTAACTGATTCAACCTCTCCTGTATTGCTCCTCGTTCTGCCATTTGTGTGATTGTTGCTACCTGCAAGCTTGGTACTAAAAATTCTAATGGCACCACTTCTTCTTGGCAATAAACCTGTTTAAATGGTGTGTTCCCTGTCAATTGTTTGCATGTAGTCTTGTATGCCCATAATATTGTCGATACTTTGTGGTCCCAATCATCCCTGTTGAGGTTACAGATCTTTGTCAGCGCGTTCTCCATGATTTTGTTGAATGCTTCCACTGTGCCATTTACCCGTGGGTGATATGGTGTTCTCTTCTGATGATGGACTTTGAACTATTCAATCATAGCGCTGATGGTGTTGTTTATGAAGTGTGTTCCTTGGTCTCTCATCAAAACTCTTGGGCACCCAAATCTAGTCATTACTTGTTCAAATAGAAAATGTGTTGTTGTTTCTCCACTTCAATCCTTCACTGGTGCAGATTCCACCCATATTGTGAGGTATTCCGTCGCGGTGATAATGTACCTTGCTCCTGTTCTTTTTTTTGGTGGGTTGATTGGTCCCACAAAGTCTATTGCCCACTTGTCTAATGCCTGTAATGTTACTTGTGGTCATAATTGCATATCGTCCCTTCTGTTGGGTTTGCCTACACTTTGACATACATTACATCTTTGATAGTACTCCTTCAAGTCTCTGTGAATCGTTGGCCACCATAGTCTTGTGCACAATACCTTCTTCATGGAAGATTTACCTACATAATGCCCTCCTTCTATTCTCTCATGTGATTTTTCTAACACCCTTGGTCTTTTGTGCTCTAACACGTATCTTTGCAAGATGTTATTTGTGTCTATTTTATATAAATGTCCTACAACCAGTTGATAGACGGAAGCGCAGACTACTAGGTTTTTCTTTTGAGTAGTGTTATATTATTCTGGCGCAGTACCTGCACTCAAGTACTAAATGATATCTACAAAGTATTCATCAACGATGTGGACTAATAATAATTGTGCATCCATAAAGTTGTCTTCTAAATTTGTAGGTTATTCTTCATTTGTGACCCTTGATAGGTGGCCAGGTCCTGCATTTAATTTTCCTGGCTTGACTATTTATTCAAAGTCAAATCCTTGAAATAGTAGTAACCATCGACAAATTCTCCCCCCCAACACTGGCTTGTTGACTAGGTATTTCAGGGCTAAGTGATCTCTGAACATCTTAAAGTGTTTTTCCAATAAGTAGTGTCTGAATTTTTGCAGTTCATAGAGCATAGCTAGGCCTTCTCTTTCTATCATGTTATAGTTATGTTTTGAGTTTGATAATTTTTTTCTCGCAAATGCTATTAGGTGATCCAAGTCTCCCACTCCTGGATGCACCAAGATAACTCCAAGTTCTACCTCCTCCTTTTGAAATTCTTGTTTGGCTTCCTTAAACATTGCATTCTTGTTCTACGCATCGAATTGTTTCCTTGGTTTGGTGTTATTCTTCACCCATTGATTCTGTGTTGGTTCTTGTCAAACTGCGTTAGTACCTATTTTAGCTCCTCCATGGGTAACTATGTTGATGTTTCGTCCGTTATCCCTTGCTTCGGCTGAAATCCACTTAACATTCTGGTTATTCTAGTTCCTCTTTTCTTGGATCTTTACCAATAGTGTTGTACATTCTTCTGTATCATGGTTCGATGTGCGACAAGACATACAGGTCACTAGTGGAAGTGGAAATTCCCTTGCATAATGTTTAGGTTGTTGACAATTGTGACATACCACTGGTCCTCGACCTCATACAAAACCTCCTCTTTCTCATCCTCCGCCTTTATAGCCTTCTCTATATCCTCTTGATGTGTTATATTGAGGTGCCCAATTGTATTACGCTGTATTGTGTTGAGGCTATGTCATATTGTACTGTGGTTGTGAGTTTTTATATGGTTTTTGCACAATATTATACTACTGCTGCGCAGTGTTGTATGGAGCTAGAACTTGATTGAACTATGGCCCTACTTGACTAGTCCTCATTTCAGCATGTACTTTATATGCGTATCATGTCCTTTCTCGCATCAACTCCATAGTTCTACAATCTTTGTCTTCGTGTCCCACTGACTTGCAAAAGGTGAAATATGAACTCTTTGGGACTGTCTGGTATTTTTGCATCATTGTGCAGTGCTAAGGGACGTGCCCCAATTTCTTTGAGATTTTGCACCATAGTCCTCCTATTGGTAACAGATTTAGAATTCCTGCAACTGTATATTGCGCAAATGTTGGACATTCGTTCTTGTGGTGGTATTTTGTTCTACATGTGGTACACCAAACGACTTCTCGTTTGTCCTTGTTCTTCTTATGATTCAGTTGAAACGTTAGATTCTTCAAATCCTCCTTCAGTTCTTCGATAGATGGGTTTGTCTGCTGGTACTAGTTTTCTTCCAGTTGTACGGTTGCTTGCAGAGCCTCTACCTGCGTCTAAAATTTTTGTTGTCCTAAAGGCTATTTTATCTATGAGATTAGTGAATTGACAAACAGGTATCAATGTTGCATATCGGTCATGAGATATTTTAACTTTCCCTTCAGTTGCTTGAATCTCTGATCAATCTCTCGTACAGATTCTCTTGGTTTTTGTCATATTTCGATCATCTCATTCATGTATTGATACTCTGATATTGGCTTATGGAACTCATTATCAGTAACCTCTTAATGTTTGCAAGTTTCCTTGTCTTCCCAGGGGCATTGTTTGTGTCTAGATTCATGTACCAGTCTAGTGCATGGTATCTTAGCGTAATAACTACTTGCGCAAGTTTGGTATCTTCAACAGTGATATATTTTTCTTCCCATATCTTTGCATAAATAAACAAGTGTTTCTTAGGGTATTCTACTGCTTCTCCTCAAAATTATAGTAACCTAATGGTGGGATCATGTCCTGCCATTCTGAAAATGTTGAACTACTACCTTTGCGTGGTGTAGATACTTGACTAGTGCTACCTGAACAGGCTCCTCCAGTTGTTGTTCCTTGTGTAGATGTACTTCATGTTGTCTGACTTATTCTAAACTTCGATTTTATAAACAGTGGTGTTCTCTTTGGTGTATTAGTCACACATGAGTTTATGGGTTCCACACTGACATTAATATAGATAGGATGGTTTCCTTCTCCTCCCTCTCTTGAACCTCTCGTCTTCCTCTCATATATTGAACGCAGGATTTCCTCAATATTCTCTACAACCAAGAGATCCTCTACATATTCCTGATCACTCACCAAGCCTTACCTTGTGGCTATGGCTCTCTTCTTGGTATTCACCTTGTATTGGTAGTGTACTCCGCTACGCATCTTTCCAAATGTCTCCATGAACTTCTTTATCTAGTCATCGTCCATCATGATTGGGTACGAGGCTTCCTCCTTATTTCCCTTATCCTTTCCTCCTTCCATTTCTCCTCTTTCTGTCAGTGCTTCCCCCCTTCCCCCATGCACGCAAGAAATTTTAGCTATCTAATTCCATCGTCATTACACCTTTATTATATAGCAGTATATTAATAGAAGTATACAACGATCAAATGTACCTTCCTCTAGATCTGCGTAGAAAGTCTTGCTCCGCGGCGTTGTACAATTTCTTTGTGTCGACTGCAAACTTTGTTATAAACCCTGCCACAATGTTGTCCAACCAAAAATCTATTGCGCGGGTGAATTTGTTGTTCACATGTTGTAACTACTCAATCTGTATTGGGGCCAATCTAGTTGTCGAATTTGGTGTGTTGCGTGGTTATCCTTCAACCTTAGTATCCACTCCTACAAGAAATGTTGAAAATCCTAGCAAAATACTTTGTGCAAATTAGTAAACACATCTTTTTCAATATATTTGTGGGGTGTTAGTCTAGGGTTTCTATTATCTTTCTTTGCAAACTCTAGCTCCTTATTTCTTATCCAAGTTTCGATATTTGCTTTTGTGGGATTCCACAGTGTCAACATTCTCTGCTAATAGCTCATTGGTCTCTGCCCTAAACTTTTCTTGATCCACCTCTGACAGATCTTCGACTTATCTCCTCTACTCAATCCTCTCTTGTTCCTACCAACGACAATAGAACCATTTGTTGGTTATCCTTCTCTTCTATACTGTCTGAGTTTGTATTGAACCAGGGTTCATGTCTTTCAGGTTTCCAACAAAGCCTCTAAAACTATCGACCCTCTTGCTAAACCAGAAGGCAACACAACACACAGAGTGCGCTGCAAAGTCTCACCCTATATAGATTTAATGGGTGGTTTTAAGACTCAAGTGTTTATAGCCTAGGGTCGAGTGTGAGATAAGAGAGATAAATATTGAACCATTATTGTAACTTGTAAATGTAACCTATTGTTATCCACATATATGAGGTAACTCCAATAACTTATTCCTTCAATATCACAATAACATTTAAATATGCAATTTAATAAATCATTCATTGAGCATAATAATAACTACTCAAGATGATAAAGATATGTAATCATTCATCACATAGTAAATATGTACCGTTGTTCACCTCCTCCTAGGCTACGTCTACAGAGATTTGGCTCTAATCTCTTTTATTATAATATTTTCGCATCTACAATGCCGTGCACTTACAATTCTTCTTATTGCGCACTTACGTCAGGTAATATCTATGTCAACCTGCGATCTAACCATCAATATATACCTTCCTTCCTCTCCTCTAACTCAACAACTCATACAAAATGGGTCGTACAACAAAACATTAC
>SNQJ01S0130825.1:25903-36266 GCA_010110895.2 Picea sitchensis
TACACCAACTCTATTTTATTATGACTGTAATTTTGAATCTAGCAGATGAATATTATAATTTATAGATTTTTTTTAAGTTGACCAAGATGAAAACATTGGATATTTTAAACACATGTTTTCCTCGATCTTGTATCTATATTATTTTTTACTTAAAAGTAACATCTAAAAATACCCTTTTGAAAAGAACAATTTAAGGATTCTGAATATACATTTTTCTAATTTTTTCTCAGTGTATTTTTAGAGATACAGATATTTCATTTCACTGAATCATAATGTGAGCTAAAAATATTATTCAATGATTTTTGTAAAAATTAAATAAAATTAGATAAAATAATGAAAATGAAAACAAATTATATCCATTGGAAGTTGATTCAATTTTGCAAATGTTTGTATCAATTTCGAAACTGAATTTTGAGTATTTGTAGGAGTCTGCAACCTCCAAAGTTCAGGTGAGATAGAGGGAATTCTAAGGTTACCTGATCCGGATTTTATGAGCAGAATGAAATGAATTTAGATTATTAAAATATGTTTAACACATAATAACAGAGATACCGTAAAACTGGTTTTCTATTCAATAAGAAAATAAGATGAAACTGTAAAATGCAGCGGAAAACAAGCTTGCTCGAATGGTGGCTCCTTGTCATCTTAATGCATGTCCCCAAGGAGGTCAAGGTACAAATAATTGGGTCTTGAGCTTGTTTGTCTTGAGGAAAAAATCTTTCGCATGCCCAAATGACCTGTCATGGTAGGAGAAAAGAAAGATGATGGGACAT
Organism: Picea sitchensis; assembly: GCA_010110895.2. NCBI lineage: Eukaryota > Viridiplantae > Streptophyta > Pinopsida > Pinales > Pinaceae > Picea > Picea sitchensis. Next base: position 26,677 of record SNQJ01S0130825.1, read on the forward strand.
GAGATCCTTTGAAAATGTTGCTTGACGAAGCCCTCATGCAATAGAGGAACAAGACGATGGATAGTTTTGTGCAAATCCTTCGGTGTCTACCAACTTGCGATGCATCTTCCTCGAGCGAAGGAGCCACCCCCTTCAAGGTACAAATCCACTTCTATATTCCTATATATGAAGGTCAGATAGACATATATGATGTATACAAGTGGTTGAATATACTAGAAGGGTATTTTTTTGTCCATAACTTTTAAAATACAAAAAAAATACTTTTGCACTCCTCAAATCCGTTCCCCATGTCAAAGATTGGTGGGAAACTTTCTGTGATCAAAAGGAAACAGAGGAACCCTCATTATTTACAGTCGCGACCACCTAAGAATCCTTCAAGGATGTTATTAAGGAACAATACTACCCCGTCAGAAGTTATGAGGAGTTGTATACCAAATGGACCACACTACGGAAAGGAAGAGACCAAGCAGTGCCATATTTCACAAATATCTTCCATACCGTATGGACCAAGCTGGGTATCAAAGATTCAGAGTGACATATGGTGTTCAAGTATCATGTCTCTCTTCATATATACATCCAAAATGAAATGGAATTTCTTGACATCTCGTCCTTGGGCACAGCCTATCGATATGTTGTCAAAATTGAGTAGAAGCTCAAACAAAATACCCAACAATTTGTGTCTGGGAACCCCTCGTAGAAAAAACCAGGAAAGGTCGGCCCTAACCTACAAAAATAAGAACAGAGAAAAGATGGATAGTATCAGGACAACCAGTCCAAGCCGCAATGAAATAAGGACACTAGAAAAACAAAGAAGAATATAAAGAAGTGGTGTGAATTCCATAAGATCCCTTGGCATAACATTGTTGATTATCACTCAAAGAAGTTGTTGGTGGTAGAAGTGAAAGCCTCTGAATCAGATGCGGGTTCTGACTCTGAGTCAGAACCAGAAAGGGGAAGACAAATCATTGACGCAGAACCCAATTCCACAACTGCTACCACCAAGCTCCATCATCGTGAACCAGACGATCCAGAAGAAGGCGAGCGCCTTTTCCATTTGGAGATGTGGGTAAAGGGCACCCTGCTGCACTTCATCATTGATAGTGGTATCCAGAAGAACATCATCTCAACAAATTTCATTAAGCAGTTGGCCCTGTCAACAATGCCTCACTTGCATCCCTACACCATTGAATGGATCTGCCAAGGAAGCGATCTCCACGTCAGCCAATAGTGTCCACTGTCGTATGACATCAAGCCCTTCAAAGACGAGGCGTCATGTGATTTTTCTCTTCTCGAAGTTTGTAATGTTATTTTGAGCCAACCTTATTTATGGAAATGTAATTTTGTATATGAATTTAGGCCTCGTAGTGTTATTATTAATTTGAACAATAAATTGTACATGATACCCGAGGAAATCCATCCTAGTGCTATTTCCTTAATCTATGCTAAAAAATGCAGGAAGGTCATCTCTCAGATCGAGAAATTTATCTTCGTCATGATTGTCTCTCAGAGTAAGAGAAATATTATAGCCACATCCAAGGCCTCTGTGACCGATCTCTGCACACAACAAAAGCAAGTAGATAAGGTCATGGAAGAATACTCATATATCTTCTCCTCTCCTACCAGAGAAAGAATCCCATCGATCTGACCCCAGGCACACCGCTACCTAATGGTTCTGTCTACCGCTTCTCTCTGTTAGAAAATGAAGAGATCAAGAGGCAGATCCAAGAAATGTTGCACAAGGGGAACATCTATCCCAGCGCATCACCTTGTGGGAGCCCAATCATACTCGTGCAGAAGAAAGACAAGACCTGGCGACTCTGCATTAGTTACGGGGCCCTGAATAAAATCATAGTCCATAACCAATACCCAATTTCCCAAATGGATGACCTCCTTGATTAGCTCATGGGGGCCAAATAATTCAGTAATATTGATCTGAAGTTTGGCTACCAACAGTTCCCAATAGAACATGCAAATGTATGGAATACCGTCTTCAAGTCAAAATAAGGTCTTTTTGAATGGTTGTTCATGCCCTTTGGTTTGAAAAATGCTCCAAGAACTTTTATGAGGATGATGGACGATATCCTGTGACCTTTCACTAGTACTTTTGTAGTGGTGTGTCTAGATGAAATCCTCATCTACAAAAATACTTGGGAGGAACACTTGCATCATATTCAATAGGTTTTGCACACCTTGTGGCAGCACAAACTATATGCAAACTTGGAAAAATCCTCCTTCGGCATGGAAAAGGTCCATTACTTAGGCTACATCATTGATCAACATGTTGTGTATGTGGATCCAACCCATATCTAGGTCATCTGTGACTAGCCAACCCCAACCACACTCATTGAGCTCCAAAGCTTCTTGGGCCTTGCCAATTTCTATCGTATGTGCATGTTGGGATTATCTCATACTGCATGGGCCCTCATCCAAGTAACCAGGGGTGGCGGTAAGGAAAAATTTGTGTGGTGCATGTCCCAACAACAAGCCTTCGATGACTTCAAGCAATGTTTCTTCTCATCCCCAGTACTTTCATTACCGTACCTGCACCATCCCTTTGAGATTGAGACATATGCTTGAGACTATGTTGTGGGCATCATTCTCACTCAACACAGACACCCCTTGGCAAATCATAGTGAGACACTATCAGATGTTTTTTGTAAGTGCCCTACTTACGATAAAGAAATGTACTTGATTTTGAAATCCTACCGCCAGTGGAGACATTACATTATGGGGAAGGAGACAGTCATCCACACTGATCAAAAGACACTACAGTTCATGCAGATCCAAGGAAAATTGTTGAATGAACACCATCATACGTGGTCCACATACTTACAAAAACTCCACCTCAACATCAACTATAAAACAGGAAGTACCAACTGAGTTGTTGATTTCCTCAGTCGACCTCCATTTATAGAACTCACCACGGTGTTAGGATCTTGTGTCCATGAGACCTCTGGATGGCCCCACCTCTATGAGATAGCCCCTGACTTCTCCACCACCTACCAAATGTTGGGAGAAAAAATAATGGCCGCTAATTTCCATCTTCAGGGAAGGTTGTTGTGTCGTCTGAGCCATCTCTGTGTTCCATCAAGCGAACATAGAAATATGATTTAGGAATCTCACTATAGTCGGGTGGGAGGACAATTTGGCGTCAAAAAGACAATGGCAATGTTGTAGAAAAATTTCTATTGGCCGAAACTTTGACAGGATGTCGACAATTATATCAAGTCCTGCACTGCCTACGCTATTTCCAAACCGACCACTAAGAAACAAGCCTTTACACCCCTCTTCTTACTACATTTCAGGCCTCCCATCCAGCAAGAGGGGAAATGGATGTGTTTTGTGGTTGTTGATCACTTTTCCAACATCGCGATTTTGTCCGCCTGCAAGAAGAACATCACTGCAGAGGTCACTTCCAAGATCTTCTTTGAACGCGTCTGGGTACACCTTGGGATCCCACAAACCATTGTCTCAAATTGGAACATTCGGTTCCTCAGCACATTCTGGTCGAGCCTCTGGTCATTGTTGGATAGCAAGCTCACCAAATCCACTGCCTTCCACCCCCAGACAGATGACCAAACTAAGGTCGTCATTTGGATGATCGTACATATCCTGCACATGTACAATTCCAAGAACCCTTGCACATGGGATGAGATTCTTCCCTATGTCCAATATAGCAACAATTGAGCCCTGCATAGCTCAACTGGCCACAACCCCTTTCACGTGGGGTTCGGATTCCAACTATTGGGCCCCATGGATGTTGCACTACCCCTGGAAAACACTTCGATTGAATTGTCCCCTGCTCCACCAGAAGCTGACAAAGCCACCCAGTTCATTGAATGGATCTAGAACATCCGCCAACAGGTTCATGATATTTTACAGAAGTCAAATACCAAGTACAAGCAATGCCATGATCAACAATGGGTGCCACATAAGATTCAGGTGGGCAACAAAGTTTGGTTTCACTTGCAGAAAGAACGCCTTAAAGGGCCCCATCAGAAGATTCACCCACTCTGGTATGGGCCATACACCATCACCAAGGATGTGGGTAACAATTCTTTTGCACTCAACATTCCCCCTTTCCTTGGCCTGCACCCAGTATTCAATGTGACTCTCCTTCAGGCATATCTCCCACCATTATTGGACACCTCAGAGATAAAAAAGAAGTTGACACCAAAAGAGATCAACCCTGACTGCATGCAACAATCATCTAATGATCATATTGTGGAAACACAGATCAAGGGCACCCAATAACAAAAGATCCAACTTTATCGAGTTGTCAATGCAGGGAAGCTCCTGCACCAGGGCGAGTGGTTCACTAGGGGCCAAACTCAACAGAAATTTCCTCATATAATGGGGGAAATCAATGCAATGAAGACCATTGCTTCCTAAGGGGGAAGTATTGATCCATATGGATGTCAGTGGCCTCCCACCTATTCCAACTAGTTGATTATGGCAATTTTCCAGTTTGGCAGTTTTTTTCCTAGTTTTTGGGTCCCTCACTTACGGGGTCATTTTGAGGCCCTAAACAACGTTTTTATTCCTCATATACACATTTTCAGTGAGCTATTGTGTGCCTAAAAACAATATCGTATGAAAACGTTACGACCTCAGGAAGTTGATGTACTAACTTACCCAAACGAGATGCACATGACTTTTAGTCCTTCATCTCCTAGGGTTAGTTTTTTGGATGTCTAGGGTTTTTGACATTCCTCTTTATTGTAAAAGGTCCTTCAAATCCTCATTTTAATCATATTCTTGCGAATGAGCGCAACCGTGACATCTCTTCTTAGAGATAAGCCACCACCATTCCAACAAGTTTGTTTTCCGCTTCATTTTACAGTTTCATCTTGTTTCCTCATTGAATAGAAAACCAGTTTTGTTGTATCTTTGTTATTTTGTGTTAAGCATATTTTAATAATATGTATTCATTTCATTCTTCTCATAAAATTTAGATCATTCCTGCAAACAATGTCATTCTCTAGTTTTCGACCGAAAGAAAGTTTTTTTGGAAGAAACATGTAATTCTAATGGAATCTGTTAAAAGTAAACAGTTTCCTATATTTTCGACCGAAACAACCTTTTTTTGGCTGAAAGGTGGGTGAGAGAATTATGTCGGCCGAAAAAAATGAAGAGACAAGTTGTATTGTTTCACTTCATACCAAATCTTATAAATACGCTTTTGACCAAACACATTTAACACAATTCACTCGCTTGTTTCATGCTTTTCTAAATAACCTAAACAAAGTTTTGAATCATATTTTTCATTTATTCGAACAAGGTAGTTGATGTTTTGAATGCAAAAAAAAAAAAAAAAGTTCAACATTTTATTGGAATAATAATTTATATATTGAAAGCTAAATGTTGAAAAAAATTTCAAGGTGAATCCTTTGTTGAACATTATATTATTGATATTATTTTTTAATTATTTTGTGACAATGAAGTTTTTCTGAGACTATTCTAAAATGTTAATTTGAAAAAAAAAAACTATAGATTACTATACTCATGGGAAAGAAAAGATTGTGCAAGATAAAATTTGATCGCACTTGAGATGGAACTCACCATAACAAACAAAGGAAATAGCATTATTGGAGAAAAAAATGAGAACATGCAAATATTGAAGAAATAAATGATGATGATGTAAATAAGGATTTTCAACAAGAAGAAGTCCAACTAGGTATGCATGTACATATTGTCTATATTAAAAGTATAGAATTCAAATTTAAAATATTGTTTAATATAATTTATTGTAATTATGATTTGATGCTTTTCAAAAAACATAAATAGATTTGTCTCATAATGTTGATGAAGACGTTGAAACCGAAATTGAAGCAGAATTCAAATCATCAATAGGTATGTACATAAATTTAGATAATACAATATGGACACTTGTATATAATTTAGTGAATTTATGTTGGGATTTTATTTTTTAACATTAAATTTAATTTGAAATATGCACGAGAATCTATTAACATTGATGATGAAATATTAGAAAATGTTCATACTGATAAATTTGGGAATAAAGAAGCTAAGCATTATATAAGATATCAAACAAAGAATATGTATAATACTTTTTTCAAAGATGAATCAGTAACAGTACAAGATCAATTTTTACTCTGTCTAATAAAGTCAAGAAATTTAAAAGAAGCTACATCATTATTGGGTATTCAAAATTCGACAAAAGATACAAAGATGAAACAAAATGTCTTTGGCAATATAACTAGTGTATTAAAAGATTTTGGAAAATCTCGAAAAAAAGATGTCAGTGTTGCACGTAGAGTGATGAAAACAATAGTTGTTTCATCTAGCAATATAAAATATCATTTGACAGGAAACATGGCAAAAGAGACGAGAACGTCAAGAAAAAAATTGTAAAAGCATAGAAAATTTTGATTGAAAATAGATGCAAATGATGAACTTGATTGTTGGACAATGATTTCTAGACAACCCTACAAAGATAGACTTGCAAAAAATGTTAAAGAATCGGCCCATAATTTTCAGTTGATAGAATCCCATGTTTCACAACATACAAGAGATGCGTTGCAACGAATAATATCAAGAAAACAATATGAAGAACATCCAAAACATATATTTCCAATGAAACAAATAGAATTGTTCAATAAGTTCAAAGAAGAGAAGAAATAAGTTAAAATTTCCATCAATACATTTGTGCAACAAAAACCATGGTTTTTTAGACCCATCATTGTTCGTGACACTTATTGTTGTCGTTATCATGTGGAATTTGAGTTATATTATGACACTTTTCTTGAATTTGGTAAACATTTATGGACAATTTGACCTCCTCCTTCCACATTCCATGCTTTTATATCTGAAGATCTATGTGAAAGAGAAGGTGATGAATTATTCTACCAAAAAAAAATGTGTTGGTGGAAACAAATGTGATCATTGTGGAAATCTAAGTTTTTTTTTCTCAAAGTATCCTATTGATATGAATGATCAATCATTTTCTAATATAACAGTCAATTGGAAGATATATGAATATATCAACAACATGGCTCCACATTCTTCAAATGTTATTTCCAAAAGGATTGATTTGAAAGTAGATAAAATTTGTGTGATAGATATTTTGAAGAAGTTTGAGGAAGAAATTTATAAATACACCAAGCATTCACATAGAGCTATATGGAAAGACCTACAATTCAAACAATCCCGTGAATTTTTTCGATCAGGGACAATTTTTTTTGTAGTTGATTTTGCAGAGAATTACACATTCGGTGCAAAAAAAAATACAGAGTGAATATTATCATTCTGGTCAAGTCACTATATTTGTCCACATTATATATAGACATGATCAATGGAGTCTTTATAACATAGAAATCACCAACGAAAATCGACAGGTTATTAAATAATATCACTTTTATATAAGTGGTGATCGAGCACACAACACACATTGTGTACAACATTGTTTTTGATAAATTTTATGATCCATTGAAAGAACAAGGGATCGGATTTGATCAACATTGGATATGGTCAGATGAGTGTGTGGGTCATTTCAAATATTCATGATCATTCTATTGGTTGTGTATTCTTCATAAAAAATCAAACATTACACATTATTGGATTTTTTTTTTAGAGTGGTCATGGAAAAAGAGATAATGACGGTGCAGGAAAATGTGTAAAATGAGTGCTTTGAAGGTATCAGATGAACCCTCATGCCGATCAATTTGAATCTTCTGATCAATTTGTCGAACAGTGAAAAATGGCACTAAGCCATGAAAATAATCCGTCAAGTGATGTGCGTAGGTGTTCTTATATATACATGTTGCACATGTACACATGAAATTTTTATTCATGTGTTCAAATTTATATGATCTTCAATCATTTTCTTGAAAGATTTCAAGTTAATAAGGTCTTGTCTTGTGCATGTTTTTTTGGTATGTTGGAATCCAAGATGTAAATAGTTCAATCCCACATGAATCGGGTACAATACATGGGACACGAAAAATGCATTCAGTTAAAACAAAACGCTATCAAAATGTGTTTGCATTTGATAGAACAAATGAGTCTTGCTTTTGTTCAGTTTGCATAGAGGACACAAAATCCATAGAGATTTGAGAAAACAAAAATTCAGAATATGTTAAAGCTTGGAGATGTACTGAACTTAATATACAAGGAAAAATGCCACTTGCAAGATCAAGGGAGATGGAATCAATTGAAACTATAGTGTGAGTTGATGGAGATAGAGTTTCTGATCTTGTTAGAGAAGGTAATTTTTATGTCTATTTTTTTTCAAATAACTTGTAGATGTACTTGTGTGATAATAAAAAATGAACTACTTGTTGTCCAGCATATCAAATTATTTGCAGTAGGTGTCTTTATCATGTTTTCACCTATAAACAACACTAAAAATGAGAAAGATTATTTGATGCGATGCAAAGAATAAAATATGAGGTTATTAGAAGATTTTGATGATAACGATTTTATATATGAAAGAGGATCCATCGTACTGAAAGGATATTTTTTTCAAGAAACCCATCAAACTGATACTTGTGTTCACTTTCAATACTACCAGTCAGATGTCATAAGTTGTGAATATAGTCATTTGGCAATCCGGATTATTTTCGACACGAAATGAGAGCGGAGATATAACAAATAAATATTTAGAGATATTGCAAGAGAGACAACAATATAACAGAAATGTATCAGAGATGCAACCATAAACACAGATATACAGTAATACACGATTTCTATTAATCAAATAAATGTACAGAGACTGTAAAAATACAGAGTGAAAGACTCGCTAGAATGGTGGCAGCTTATCTCTCAGAAGAGATTTGACGGCTACTCGCATTCGCAAGAAGATCGTTACAATGAGGCTTTGGAGGCCTTTTTTACAATAATTGGGAATGCCAAAATTCCTAGACATCCAAAAACCTAACCCTAGGAAATGAAGCGCCAAAAGTCATGTGGGCCCCATTTGGGTAAGTGAGTACATCAACTTCCCAGGGTCGTAACTTTTGCATACGATCTCCGTTTTAGGCGTGTGATAGCTCGTTGGAAAGGTATTGTCGAGGAGATTCATTTTGGGGGATTAATAATGCCTTCAGATATCATTGAAAACCTCTATCTCAAAAAACCTTCATTTGGACCCTCAAAATGGCCCCGGAAGTTAAAACCTGCTAAAAATAGTAAATTTCCAAAATGGCCAGAAAACTATTTTGAGCCATTTGGAAAAGGTGGGTGGCCACCGATATCCACCTGGATCAATCCTCCCTTCTTAGGAATCAATGGTCTCCATTTCGTTGAGTTCCCGGGGGAGAGGGAAAAGCATTTGTTGAATTTGCATCTTGGTGAGCTTCTTGTCTTGCTAGAGAAGTCGTGCTGCTTAGTTTGTGGAAATCTGTCACGAACCTGTCGCTAGAAGGTTTGGACCTTTTTAACCATTCTGGCTATTTTATATGACTGTGTGTAGAAGGAATCTCCGTGCTTTGCTGCAACCTCGTCAACCTGCTTCTGTTGGATAGAAGGTGCTTTGGCCGAAGCTGTGGTGGCTGCAGTATCCTTCTGTTCACCCTTTGAACAGATTGTGGAGAAGATGGATTTTGTAGTATGAGATACTACCTTGCAGC
>SNQJ01S0130827.1:0-25893 GCA_010110895.2 Picea sitchensis
GGTCTTGCCACGTTTGCAACGTCTCTCTTGCCAAGTTTGAAACGTCGGTCTTGCCACGTTTGCAACGTCTCTCTTGCCACGTTTGAAACATTGGTCTTGCCACGTTTGCAACGTCTCTCTTGCCACGTTTGAAACACCGGCCTTGCCACGTTTGCAATGTCGGTATTGCGACGTTTCAAACGTCGCAATACCGATGAAAACTAGGTCGTCGGAAAAACGAAGTCATGTGAAATGACGTTTGAGGGGGTCCGAGGTTTGTTGGTCTTCCGATAATAGAAAGTGGCAATTGCGTCGAACGCACCGTCGGAATTTGACCCAAATGCAGTAGTGAATGCTCCCCCAAAGGAGGGTAGGGAGTACTAGCACTCCTTGACAGTGGGTAGGGTAGCGTTTCCCTCCAAAAATTACTTTTGAGTGGTTTGTTCCATGGTAAAATCTTTGTACTCTTTGTCAAGTAATTTTTCCTTCTTTAAACCAGTCTTTGAAGGTGTCTTAAGTGTTCTTGTAATGTCGTTCGAGACACGACATAGGAAAGATGATAGTATGTTGTTTGTGAAACTTGCAACACTTGCAGCTAAAATGTGACACTTCTGACACTGGTAATGATGACAATAGGTCATCATTGGAGTGAGTAATTTGGATGTGTAACAGATTGCCCCCCAAAGTACGAAGTTAAAAGATGAAAAATGATAACTGGAGTACTTTGTAGACTTTTTACAACAAGGGTATGGACTCAGAGAACCTAATAGAAGCTGTACACAATCATCAAACAAATATTATTATATGTTTCAAACCCAAGGCAAGCATACCTATGCTTGAGTGATAAAGACTTTCAAGGTATGGCCGCCATAAGATACACTATGGATCCATAATTATATTGACAAAAAGGTATAGCGACTGAAGATACAATATGGATCTATACTTCCATGACATGAACTGATCGTAGCCACAAAAAATACACCGTGGATCTACGAGACAACAAGACATAGCCACAGACCAATACAAAGTGGATCTATGTGACAGTATATGTGTCAATGTTACAGAGAAACTTCGTTGGAACTTGGGTAAAGTATATGTTAGAGTGATCACTCAACCCAGAGTCTTCTTACCAATCCTGATGCAGTATGAGTCTAACCATGTGAATAGATGTCTTGATGTCAAACATGGTAGAAACCACTTGATTACTAGTCAATGAGGTAAATCATTAACAAGTGCGAGGGAAATCACCATTGATGTCAATGATTCCCAAGGTACCCTAGTACATTCCAGCAAATGGGAATAAATGAGATGAAGTCGAACATCCATGGAATCATCCAATCAGATGTCAATGATGTAAACCCACTGCCAGACGCAAAGAGGCATGCCATTGAGGCATGCAGGTCTCAAGGTACTAACTGGTTTCTAAGTCTAGTTCCTGGATAATGTGCTGAAGTCGACAAGAATTGAATCATCGAAGGAGGGCCTTGATGTATCCCCCATCAATGACACAAAATGGACACATAGATGTAAATTGGTGAATCAAATGAACATGAACTGACACAGGTATTGAAACAGGAAATTGGTGATGGTTGACTCTCAAGGTAGATACTTCCCTTGAACAATGAGGCACATCAGCAGAAACATGACATGGACCAAAACACGATAATGTAGTGGATACTGTGACTTTCGTCGAGTGACCCAAAGGATTAAGAAAACTCAGAGGATTGGTTCAGTGCAGAGGTTCAGCGAATTTAAAATGCATGCAAAGACAAAGTGTCGTGTTCAAGGGCGACCGTAAGAGTGGCTTGTAATGTTTTCAAAAAATTGCTTGGCTTGCTTCCTTCAATTTTTTCCCTCAGCTAGATAGACGAGTACCTCTTTTTAATTTAACGAGCTTGAGGAGGGTAACACATGCTTGATATAACTCACCTTTGGTAAGTTCCTCTTCCTTTTTAACGAACTGGAATAAGTAAGGGTTCAGTCCCATATGGGCCCTTCAATGTCTGATTGTTTAACAAGTCCAGAGAAGGTAAACTCGATGATTTTTCATGTTTAGAGAGTCTGAAAAGAACTTAAAGACGACTCCAGTGTTGTCCTTTTTCGTAATGTTAGTCTTGCGAGGCCAAAAAAGAGATAAATTATCACTCAAAAGACACCCTTTCAAACTTTTTAATGAGTGGGAAAAGAAAAAATATCACTCTACAATCTTTTCATGCTTAGAGAGTCTGAAAAGAGCTTAAAGACGACTCCAGGGGGTTCCTTTTTAGTGTATCCATGTGAGTCTAAAAAAAGAGATAAAAGGTTACTCAGTGCATTCTTGTGTTTTTTCGAGCATGAGAATGAATGAAGATCATGCTCCTTAATGTGACAAGATAAAAAATTGAACAAAACTTCTTTGAAACCTGCCAATAATGAAAAAAATACACGCCAGGGTATTAATAATGCTTCCAAAATATTTCTCAAAACCCAAAATAACTATGTCTTTGGCAAAAATGAAATTTTATAATAGTAATATGAGGGAAAAAGTATTTTACCATTTCATTTGTGCAAAGACTTTTAGCAGTGGAGAAATTGATCTTTGGAGGGTGATTCTTGCGTTGATCGGTGTCGAAGCTATGGTCATCTATTTTTGTCGTCGTTTGGATCAGGTTGGTGCTCTTCTTCCTTCGTTAAATTTGCATGGTTTAGATTTTGCTTTTAGGCGATTATTGGGTTTTAAAAATGATTCCATGGGAGGTCTCAAGCACCCAAAAGGGATTAACGCTCCCCTAGAACGCTAGGGGGATTGTTGCCCAATTTTTTAGTGCTCCTGCAAGCTTAATGAGAGGGCACTAGTGCTCTGATGTAGGAGTGAAAGGGGTGATGCCCAAAAAGCACAAAAAATGCTCAGAAAACCCTGACAAGCCTACAAAAGGGTAAGGGTAGCGTTATGAAAAAGTGATAACACATTGGTGATCCTTTTAAGGGGGCGTTGGCACTCTGGTGTAAGTGTAAAGGGAGTGTTGTCATCATAAATAGAGCATAAATGATTTTTAAGTTTTTTATTGCCCAAACATTGTCAAAATAGCATGACTAATGATTTTATTGTTGATGATTGTAGGTATACTTCAACAAAAGTCATGATCGAGTGGAAAGAAAGATATCATGAGCTCAATGATGTGGCCACCTTGAAAAACTCTCGATAAATGGCTTCCTTGAGGAATTGCGGTCTCCTCAAGCTCTTTAAGATGCAAAAGATGAAGAAAGAGGTTATTCTTCTTGAGTATATTATCGGTTTGTGGAACGTCATGGAGCAGGGGTTCCAAATTGGGACGCAACTTCTTACCATTGAGTTGTAATATGTGTATTTCCTGACCGGCCTCTCAAAAAGAGGGGCCCCCGTTATTTTATCCGGACAGAGGGCACTTCCCGTGCCTGTAGAAGTGTACTTGGTAAACCATTGTGTCCCAGGATCGAGACTGGTGGGAGGTAGGATCGAGATCAAATACATCATGGATCTACCCCTTCGATCCATTCCATTTTCCATTACGAGTATAGCGGGTAATACCAGCTCACACTTAGTTTCAAGATTACAGGTGGCCTATGGCTTACAGTGTCTGGAGCCAACACTATTTAACTAGAGTGCATGGTTCCTTCAAAATGTGAAGGAAATTTTTTTGAGATGCAGAGCAGGGCAACAAAAGAAGTTCGGATACGATTCATTTCTGGTTCTATTCTTCCTAGAACGCATTCCTCAGATGCAACCACAGATTTCATTAGCAGTACGACTGGTGGTAGAACCACGTATGGAACGCTAGACTAGTCTATCTCCGAGGATAGGAACATAGTCAAAGTTCAGGTTCACTGGTGAATTCTTCGCTTGGCTGAGATGCCAATTGATCATGATAGAATAATTCCCATACATTGGAGTGGACTTCCGGGGGAGCATGGACCTGGTCCTTCTAGATGGGGTGGTCTGGTATGCGTCAGGTAAGAAACCAAAAATAATATTGTCAAGTGTTTTTTGATTTTAAAAATATATTATTTTTTTGCGTACGTGGAAGAGTTTTTAATAGACATATCATTTCATTGTGTAGACAGGGGAGAAACACGTCCGACAGAGATACCGACACTGGGGCGTCTTAGAGATGCTCAGGTAGTGGTGGATCACGAGCTAGTGGTAGGGGGACTCCGGGAGGTTGAAAGAAACCTCCAAGGTCTCATGATGGGTGTCCCTCCTCTTAGGAGGCAGAATGCGCCCTTACATCTACAGAGACACAACATGGGATTTTATGAGAGTCTAAACTCTTTACTGAGAAGAGTGGCCTATGCAGTAGTGTGCTACTCAAAGAACAATGTAATGCAGGGAGATTAGAATCTTCTTGATGATTTTGATAGTCTGTATGACGATGCCTATGGGTGTGAGGACCCAATATTTTTCCATTCTATGTAATGTTTTATGTAACCAAACATTTTCTATCATGCTATATATATATATATATATATTCGATTTTTTGCAGTGCGAAATGATGTTTTTCAAATAATGATGTCTTTATGTGATGCGTTTTAATTTACATGTGATGTAACTTATATGATTTATATTTTTTATGAAACATCATCTATGTGCGAGATACCGATCCATGATGTAATTGGCTAATGAATCCAAAGTTGCATTGAGTTCTCTTGGTATGTGTCTATATTCGATAAAATCAAACATTCTTTCAAGACGATGAACTTGTAGATGGAGACGTAGTAGGATAGTATTGCGAATAGCGTAGATTCGGTTAAGTTGATAGACCACAAGTTGAGAATCCAGGTTAATGATCATATGAGAAATACCTAGGGAAGAGGCTTCAATTAAAAGTATGATGACATCATGATATTCTTCCATGTTGTTAGTTGTCTATCCTCAGAAAATACCTCCTGAACTCACCAACTCATCAAAGTGGTAAATGACCCAAGTTGCAGAAGCAATGTTTTGGGTGTGTCAACTAGCACCATCCGCAAACCCGACAAAGATAGGAAAGGAAGATGTAATCTGTGCACACAAACAAAAGACACAGTGTGAGTGGCTAAGGAAAAAATCATGCACTTAAGAGAAAAGACACACCAAACTAAAAACACAATAGTGTACAAAGCAAACATGCTATATACTCTATGCATAATACTTCTTAAGGTAAAGCCCGTTTCGGGGCTCACCCACGGATATTTCTTCGTAGTTAACTAGCTTGTAGGCACCTCTATGTAAAACACATTTCACGATGTAAGGACCATGCCACAGAGGTTCTAACTTGCCTGTCCCTAACTTATCATGAGCCTGGTTGTAAACGAGGACTAGGTGTCCTTCTGCAAAAGTATGAGGATGGACGGATTTGTCGTATTGATTCTTGATTCACTTTTGATACGTCTCGTTGACGAGAGCAACATCACGACGTGTTTCATCAAACCTGGTCAAGTGTAAGAAGCATTCTTCTGCAGTAGAAGTGTGAGGTAGGAGTTCTACTTTGAGTTTCAATGAGGGAATTTCACACTCGATCGGTAAAACAACTTCTATGCCATATAATAACTGGAAATGAGTGAATCTAGTAGCAGTTTTCAATAAGGTATGGTATGCCCAGAGAGAAGAGAAAAGTTGTATATGCCAAGATGTCTTTTTTCCCCTACCGTGCATTGAATCATGGTTTTCAGGACCTTGTTGATGCTTCAACTTGCCCATTTGCCTGAGGATTGTATGGGGATGAGTTATCATGGAGAAAACCCAACTTGGCACGAAACTTACTCATCATATAGTTTTGGAAGTTTGAACCATGATCAATGAAGTATGACCATCATTCAAAAAGGTAGACATAGCCTCAGCCCATTTTGTGAAGTGATTGATGACGACGATGATGTAACCATGCCCCCCAACTGAGGTAGGATTACACTGCACGAAATCAATGCCCCATTTGGAAAAGGGGCCGATGGAAATAATGGGATGCAACAGAGCGGGGTGGGTGCGTGCCCTTTTGTGAAAAACTTGGCAGGGTGGGAATTGTTTTACTGCCTCAATACAATCTTTGAAAATAGAGGGCCAAAAGTAGCCACATTTAAAATTTTCTGAGCTATAGCCATCCCAGAAAGGTGACATGCATTAAGAATGCATTCAGCCTCGTCATGAGTCAAACATCGTCGTAGGATAGTATCAATACCACAGTGATACAAAGTGTCACCTAGGATAAGGTAGAGACGAGAATGATGAGGAATACGTCGATGTTCTTCATGAGAGATATCGGGCTGAAAACGTTGGGTTTGGAGATAGAGAAGGATATCTTTCTACCAGGGATCAGACGTGATGATGAGGAACAGAGTTTCATCGGGGAGAGAATCTATGGACTCAGTATCTTCATCAGCATGGGGAAGGTCGTAGATAAGTTCCGCAAACACCAAGTATTTTTTATCTTTGGACTTAGAAAATTCAAGATCGAATTCCTAGAGGATGATGATCCATTTGGAAAATTTTCCCCCAAGGAATTGACGTGTCAGAATATGGTACATGGGGTTTGAGTCCGTAATAAATGTCGTGGTGCGTAACAAGATGTAATGGTGAAACCTCTAGACAACGATGACGGCTGCCAGAGCCAACTTTTCAACATGTGAATATCGGAGCTCCGGACCAGATAGACTTTTGCTCAAGTAGTATATCACATTTTCTTCACTGGTAGGGTCCTCTTGAACTAACACCATAGCAATAGTGGAAGTAGAGGCTACTAAGTAAAGGATATAATCCTGTGTATAATTTAGAGGATGCAACAGAGGTGCATTGGTCAATGCATGCTTAAGATCATCAAAAGATCGTTGATCAGTGTCATCCCAGATGAAAGGAGTGTATTTATGCAACAATCACATAAATCCTTTGGTAATCTCAGCGTAGTTACATATAAAATGAGGAAGAAAGTTTTCTTTTCTCTACAAACTTTGGAGTTGGTTCAAATTATTAGGTGGAGGTAAAGCAAGAATAATTTTAATCTTAAAGGGATCCACCTGAATCCCATCTTTAGAGTCCATGAAATCGAGGAGTCGACCTGATTCGATAGAAAAGATACACTTATGTGGGTTCAAATGAATATGTTAGAACAAACATCGAAGAAAAATACCCCGTAGATGACCAATATGGTCGGATCGATTGGATGAGTGGGCAGGTAAATCGTCAAGGTAAGGTTCCGCAATATGTTTGATATCGTGGAAAGAATATGACATGGCCTGTTGGAATGTAGCACCAGTGTTTTTGAGGCCAAACAGTAGTTTTCGATAGGTGAAAGTTCCCCACAAACAGATGAAGGTTGTCTTATGTTGATCAACATGTAAAATGTCAATCTGGTTGTACCCTGAGAAACCATCCATGAAATAGAAAATCATGCTACCAGTGCAATTATCAATGATCTGGTCGATGAAGGGTGTAGGGTAATTGTCTTTTGGACAAGCCTTATTGAGATCCCTATAATCAATGCAAACACGAATGGTCCCTTGTTTCTTGGCGACTAGAAAAATTTTAGAAACCCATTTCGTCAAGGGGACAAGATAGATGAAGCCAGATTTCAATAGTTTCTCAACTTCTGCCTTTGTAGCCACGATTTTCTTGGGATGAACCAGGCAAAGTCTTTTTCGAACATGTTTAACACCTGGGTAATTTTTAATTTCATGCACAACGATCGATGGGTCAATCCATGGCATTTCCTCGTAGCTCCAAGTGAAGACATTGCAAAATTATTTGAATAAGGTGGTATAAGAGACCACATCCTTGGGCAAACAATTAGCACCGAGATTAATATTTTCCATGACACCTTCTTTGATCGAAATATCAATAATGACCGTGGAAGAAATGTTGCTTAAATTCCCCTCATAAATAGTATCCTAGGTAAGTATAGGAGATTGGAGAATCAACAACATCAAGAGAAAAGATAGAGTGTATATATTCCTGGATTTCTTCGAGAGGTGGAAGAAAAGAAGAGCGGTGGTGGCTATCATCCCAAGGCACTTCGTCAATGCTAAGAATTTCCATAATAGATTCGTTGGAAGGAAAAAATTGGGAAATGTAATCGAAAATAGAAGACAAGGGGTTCAACCATGACGATATCGAGTAGGTGTCAGGCTCCAATAAATGTTGGTCATCTGAGGAGGGAGAGGCGGATTGGATAGCAATGTATGATGCCTCAGCTGGACTAAGTGGCATGGTGTCACCTAGTGCATCTAATTCCAGAGGACTAGGTACAATCCAAGGGTCAGATGATTCCAAAGATTGATAATTTGTAGTCGAAATCATATTGACGGTAGAAATATGATGTGTGGTAGGTGGAAGTGGTGTAGGGAAGGTACCCATAAGGCTAGAATCATTCAGCAAGCCAACACCAATGCTTTCATACATGATTTTGTGATGTCCCAAAAAAGGAATATTGTTGGTAGCGGGAGCGCGAGCAAGCATCGGGTGTACAAAAATCTAACTGATCGATAGTGACAATTTTTCCTTGATGAAAAAATTGTACACATCAAAACACCGATGAAGCAATGACAGTCATAGCATAAAACCAACTTCTTTTGAGTAAAAAGTTTTAATCGAGGGGATCATCGACCACCTCGATGTCAAAAGAGATGGTTTTGCCACCCAACTGAACTACTAAGGATTGTAAAAGTCTGTGAGGATGAAAACCTCGCCCATCGAATGCGTGTAACATCGTAGGGTATTTGTTAAGTGTAGGTGATTTTAAGCCTTTCCAACAGGCTAAACACATGACACAAGTAGAGGCCCCCTCATCCAAGATAGTACGGTGGATTTGTTGATTGTGAATAACAACATCAATTTAAAAAGCTAGTTGGTGAGAGAGTCCAGACTTAAAATTGTCCAAGTTAAACGTGATATTGTTGGATGACTCAAGATCAAAAGCACCAATAGTAGCCAAGAGCATTCTATGTTGACTTGGGTAGTGCTATAGAACTTATAACGTAGACATAACACACGATGCTTGAGCCAAATCTTCAACAATGTTGTAGTTTTAGGCGGCATGTGAACTAGGATTAAAAGTAGATTTACGGATAGTGCTCTTGGGAGGTTGTAATATAGAGTCGAGCGCAGGTTTCTCTATCTGAAGTGATCTGGATGGAATACTAACAGATGGAGGACTAACGGAGGATGGTGATGGATACGGTAAAGTACCGTTAGTGACCTTTGCTTTGTCAGGTTTAGCTGGTGTGTCATATGTTGTAGAGCGAGTGGTTAAATCAATCCCATTGAACATATAGATATGGGAACTTTTTGAGACTTCATCATGAGGAGGGTTGCTAGAACTTCCCCCTGGAGAGGGGGTTTGAGCAACCATGGATTGCTGCTGAGGAAAAGGTTGAGTAAGCACGACGGGTTGGGAAATCCCCTTAAAAAGTTTGGCCACTTCATCGCGATGTGGATAGTCTCGAGTGTAGTGATCGTCACCACAAATAAGACATGGGAATTTCAGTTTCCACGATGGTTTCTTTTCGGTAGAAGGTGTTGGAGTTTGAGTTTTGGGTTGTTCATTGTTATTATTCTTCTTTGGTTTATTTTTTGTCTTCTTCTTACCTCCAAATTGTTGTGAAGGAGAAGATTGAACTGCATTCACCTCATATATTTGATTTTGGGGGGAGGTAAAGGAGAGTGAGGTTGAACTAGGAGTGGGTGTCGAAGCAAATCGATTTTCCATTCCAGTCGACTGGGAAGCATATTGGGTTTTGATGGAGCTGATGACTCCATCCACATGTGATTTGGATGAAGGTTTAGATGGATCGGTAGTGGCACAAGTAGCATTTGGGATCAACTCATACAAAGTACCAGATTGTGAATAAACCAAATCCAAGTATTGGGCCCGAGCAATGGCTTCTTCCTCTGTGACTACACCACCCATGGTGACATCACAAGAAATCGGGGGTAAAAGTGATTTGGTAAAACATTTTGCCAATAACTGCTCAGGAATGATCGCTTTGATCAACCTTCGTCGTTGTCTCCACTCATGAATATGATCAGAGATATGCACGGAGTTAGTCTGACAAACGAAGGTCAATATTTTGGTACCTGTCTCGTATCGAATGGGTAGTTGAAATTGCATGAGAAAGGACAGTTGAAATCATGGAAAGAACCACGTGGAAGTTCAATATACCACTTGGCTACAGAGCCCGTAAGTGTTCACTGGAAAATATGCAAATGTATAGAATCGTCCATTAAGGAGTTTGATGAACACCATAAATGGAAAGTCATCACATGGTTATTCAGATCCTCTCCGAGTTTACCTTCAAATTTTGGAATATCAGAAGGTAATTTAGCAGGAATCACTGGCCAAGAAGGATAATGTAGTATAGGATCATTGGTCAACCGAGATAAGTCTGGGAGATATAGAGTCGCAAGAAACCGTAGTTGTCGGTTAACCTGAGGGTGATACTAGTGTGTCATGGGGACACCAGTAGGGCCGTAAAATGGGTTAGGTGGATAAATGTATCCAGTAGGTCCTCCTACATATGGTTATTGCTGACTAACATAACTAGGATTCGATGATGGTGTAGAAGTATTTGCAAAAGGAGCATAGCTCAATGGTTTATTTGTCTGAGGATTGTAAGCCGGATGATTTGTTTGTCCATAAGGGGGATAATTTTTTTTTCCATGAAGAGGATAAGGTTTTTGTTTCCCTTGAGGATGTTTCCCCCCAAGGAATAGAGGATTTCCCGAAAAAGGAATGTGCCAAGGATTTTGTGTCGCATTATGTCCATACAATGGGTTATGGACTCTAGTCTGAGTTTTCCCCCCAAGTAGAGGTTGTGTCCCGATTTGAGGTTGAATCCCAAATGGAGGTTGCCCCCCAGCGAGAGGTTTCCCCTTGAAAGGAGGCTGCCCCCCGAAAGGAGGTTTCCCCCCAAATGGAGGTTTCCCCCCAGCAAGAGGTTTACCCCCGAATGGAGGTTTCCCCCCAAATGGAGGTTGCCCCCCAGTGGGAGGTTTCCCCCCAACAGGAGGTTTCCCCCTGAGAGAAGGTTCCCCCCAAGTGGAGGTTTCCCCCCAAATGGAGGTTGCCCCCCAACGAGAGGTTGATTTCCTGGAGGGATATGGAAACCAGAATGGAATGAATGACTGGTGCCTCGAATTGGATTGGACCCACCAATACCAACTCCTCCAAATAAAGGTGTAGGTATAGCACTAACAACAATGTTATATCTAGGAGGAACAAAAATTCCAGAAAATCCGGGTGTAACCTAGGTAGTGTTGGAAATGGAAGGATTCAGAGCTCTGTACCCAAGTGGAAGTGATAGATTAAGTGGTGTTCCAATTGGAGATTGGGATGGGGTCACATTTTCGATGGGGATTGTAGCAACATGTGGGACCATAGTGGAATGGGCCATCTGAAGAGAAATAGCCGAGTGAGAACCAACTGATTGTGTGTCCGACATGATGACGACACTACTGGGTGTAGCATAAAAGTGATCTAAGGGTACCATGTATGTAGCAGGCATTTCAGGTAGTTGGGATATGACAGGTATGTCAACACCTTCCCTTGAGCCAAAAATATCCTCCACTGTGAGAGGTGGGTTTCTAAATATATCAGTAGTCGAAAGGGGATTCTCGCCTTCAGGGCCTGTGAGGGGTCCGGTTGGTATTCCATAAGTGTCAACAACAAGTTCTCAGGATGAATTTAGTTGTATAATATGTCTCTCGTAACCGTGAGGAAGTCGAAAAGACTCTAGAGAATCAAAATTTCTGAAATTTTCTAAAGAGTCAGTTATTTCCACTTGTGATGCGGCAGTATCCTGGACCTCACTCTATTGAGGAGAGCCCTAAGGTGGATTAGTAGGAAAATTTTTATAACCCTCCGGATCTTCTGGGTGTAGCCCTTTCATTCTACGTGAATGATGTGGAGGAATATTTCCTAAACCAAATACTTTACGCAAAAAATCTATGGCCAACTAACGAAAAGAAACAACATACACTAATAGAATCTAGGAATCAAAACCAAGAAAACAAAACCTTCTCTCGATGACCGTACTAGTTGGTGATGAAATCCAATGTCACATGATCAAGTCAAGAAGGGGCTAGGATATGAGCGGGTGGAACAGTTACGATGGCGACCTGCTTAACAGACTTAGGCCTTGGTGCAAGATTCCATGCAGTAATTGTGGATTTACCCTCCAAGGATCCTGAGTGAGTTTGATCATCATCCTCCAGGTACATCGAAGACTTCCCTTCACCATCACCTTGTGTAAGAACCTAAAGATTATGGATACTAAGGACACCAACTCACAGTCATCCCCTGGGCGAGTACAATGGATAGTCCAGTCTGAATGTATGGGCAGGATAACAAGTCTAAAATCCTTCAAGAGAACTGAGGACAAGTGGACCGATAGAACTCCAGAGGACCCCGAATGGATTCTAAATTCACGAATCACCAAGACTAAATGAAGACAGCAAAGCCTCAAGAAGAACCCCCAAAATACTATCTGACTACTACAAATAGTTGAACCACGGAGGGATAATCTCTGTAACTCTCCCGAATGCGACCTCATGCGTAACCCTTGTGTGAGAGGGGGATCCCAAAAATACTATACGACAATTGGATTTTCTCTCCCTATCACAAGATGCTAATGTTTGTTTTTAATTCTTTGGAGAGTTGTGCTCACAGCCTAATCCAAAGCGCTAATCCTAGTCTAGTGTTGGTGGAAGATTCTAAAAACAAAATGTTCTAGATCAATTTAGCATTAATTTTGTAGCTGTTCTTTACTCAGGGGTGTATTAATGTGAAACTGATGGTATTATGACTCAATTCCCCAAAAAT
Source organism: Picea sitchensis (assembly GCA_010110895.2). Lineage (NCBI taxonomy): Eukaryota > Viridiplantae > Streptophyta > Pinopsida > Pinales > Pinaceae > Picea > Picea sitchensis. Next base: position 12,777 of record SNQJ01S0130827.1, read on the forward strand.
GCATAAGAAATGATAAACAGTCTTTTCTTTCAATGAATCTCTATTTAAAGGAAGGAGAAAAATTTTCTTTTCACTATCAAACACTAAGATGCAGTAACCTCGTGCAATTGTTTCTCAATCAAATCCAATATAATGCCAAAATATTCATAAATTCATTCTAATATTGTAAGGTAGCTAGAGAGGTAGTGGGGGGGCCCAGAGGGCCCATAGTGATAATAGTGGAGGTCATTCAATGTAAGGTGGACTAGGTCCACTATATTATTAAATAAGGCCCACTATAGTAGTTAGATATAATAAATGTAGAGGACTTCTTAAGAAGGTTCTACTTCTGAAGATTCCTCATCTAGAATATTCTTAGGTGATGATAGCACACTATATAAGAGGTTCAAGCAATGTAATGAGACATGAGAGAAATATTGTATTTGGAGGCTGATGGCTCAATAGGAGGGTAATGCCCCCTGAAGAAACAAGTGAAACAGAGGTCCCTTCCATATTAGGATCCATTGTATGGTGTTGTCCTACCTCAAGGGTTTATTAATAATATTGTGTGGTTTCTTCTATATTGCTTTGTGGGATCTATTGTGTATTCCATAATTGTGTTGATTATATCTTCCTATAAATTATTGGTTCTTAACAATATTATGGTAGTACAAGCAATGATTGAGGGGGTTTATCCTTCCATAAGGATTAATATATGATTTTCACCTCAGGGAGTTTCTCTATTTCTTGTGATAATTTCATGTACTGGTGAATGGTTTATGGTTTATTATTTAGTATTATTGAAGCATATCTTTAGATCTGGTATTAGTTCTTAACAAGTGGTATGAGAACACTTTCCTTGGCCAGGAGTTATGAAGCCAAATATTTTTATTTGCAGTTTTTTGGGAGAGAAAAAAAGAGGGCTGCATTTATTACAGACATTTTCAAGTATATTTCTGTACAAGGTGATTTACAATAAAAGGTTGTATATCTGATTTCCCTCTCAGAAAACACCCAAATTTAAAAAAAAATCATCCCAAGCCAGTCAGGAAGGTCAAGATAGTGAGGGTTTAAAATCTGCTGATTTTTTGGGGGTTTTCTACGGACGGCAGCGTGATTTGTTTTTATTTCATAGCATTTGGGCTGAATTTGCCCAAATAAATTACAGATCTGAGTTCCTCTCACATTTCACCCCAATTTCAAAAAAATGAAGCCAAAAGCGAGTAGGAAGTGAAGTTATGAGCATTTAAGTTGTGATTTTTAAGTTTTTTCAGAGAAAAAGAGCAGCGATTTTCATAGAAACTTCTTGACTTATTTTTGGGAGTTTTCCATAATGACTCTGAGGACCCGAAGTTCATAGGATGCTCGGATGGCTATTTCTTCTCAAACCTTAGAAAGAAATTCTTAGATCATTCAAAAGCCAGTTGGATAATGATTGGATACATTGCACATGGCCTCTAAGCCTTCCACACATAGCCTCCATTGACCTCACATGGCCTCAAAGGATGTTTCTTTATTAAGTTCATTGGTGAGCATTGCTTAAGGAGAGTGTTTTATGAGGGGCCTCAAGGATGAATATAATAAGAAATATATGTTTGAAATCTGATTTTGGTAGATTGATGATTGAGTATATGGATAGTTTTTGGGATGACAACCACTTACATATTTATTTGATGACTCTATCCACCCATGCATGAGAACATAAGGTCCCACATCAAGAGCTAGCTACCACCGTTCAGTCTGCATATTCTGATGGTATTATTCCTTCGAGGATTACGCTCGACCCTTTTCCACTATGTGGATGGATCTTCTTATTTGGATCCACATTAGGTGTCAATCTTTGGAAGCATCATTTTGGAGTTGGTATTGGGTTCAAATATTCTCTGAGGAGTTCACATACATGAGCACTTGGACATGGGACAGACTTACAATGGTGGTTGGACTGCTTCCATACAGTGATTTCCTTTCCATGGGACTTTGGTTCTTGGTCTTCTTATGGTCCACAATTATCCGTGGGACCTTGGTATATGGTTGTACATCAGCGTTGAGGACAATGCTTTTCATAAGGGAGATGGGAGATATACCCAAAGTACAGCTAGAGAGAGTGAGTAGAGGCGAGAGGGGCCCCATAGTGATAATAGTGGAGGTCATTCCAGTAGGGTGGACTAGGTCCTATATTCTAGAAATAAGACTTACTATGGTAGTTAGATATATAATAAATAACAAGAGGACTTCTTGAAAAGGTAGTTAGATATAATAAATGTAAGAGGACTTCTTAGAAGGTTCTACTTCTAGAAGATTCCTCATCTAGAATGTTCTTAGGTGATGGTAGCACTATATAAAGGGGTTCAAGCAATGTAATGAGACATGAAGAGAAATATTGTATTTGGAGCGGTAGCTCAATAGAAGGATGCCCCCTCGAAGAGGCAAGTGAATAGGAGAGGATCCCTTCCATAATAGGATCCATTGTATGGTGTTTCCCTACCTCAAGGGTTTGATATAATAAATTTGTGGTTTTCTATATGGTTTTATATATCTTGTGTGGTGTATTCAGATATCTTTGGATCTATTTTGATACTTTGTATTCAGCTATTTGGTTCTTAACAAATATCCAAAGACCAATCACTAAAATATATCCTTTTGTTTATATGTGAATGATAATCACTTGATGTAAAGCTTCCTATATCAATCAGACTTCAATATCTATGAGATTTAGATAATCAGAAGAAAAATTAACATAAAAAAAACACACTCTCGTTGTTATCAAACAAGAAACAAAAAGAAAAACCAAATTTGCAAAAAGAACCAAAAATCGCAAACAACAGAAAAATGTTTGAAAAACTGACCTCAAAGATCAAATGGAATGGTGCATAGATCTCAGAATTTCCTTACAATATCTTTCATTCAGCCAGATAGACGAAAAGAAAACAGTAAATTGACTCCAAATCTTCAAAGAAGAAGAGTAACTCAATGTAAATAAAAAACATCAAAAATCCAAACAAAATATAATCAATTCTCATAAATCAATAGGTTGCTAGCCAAAATAAGGACACACTGAGATGGTAGTAATCTTGAGCTAGTGAAATCAACAAAAATGGACTCAAAGATCAAATCCCCATAAGGTTTTTAATAGAAAAATACCATCGCTCTGGTGTCAAGGGCACCAGAGTGTTGCAACGCTCTGTGGGAGCCTTCAAGGGAGCGCTACTGCTCTGGTTGTAGGGGCAGGGGAGCACTAGCCTCTCAGAATTTAGAAAACTGCCCAGAAATCCAAAAAACTCAAGAAAATCCAAAAAACAGTGTGTATGGGATGAATCTAAAATCCAACAACACATCTAAGAATCAAAGACACAACATGGATAAGATCTAAAAGTGAGCAAAGGCCAAAACAAGACCAAGGAAGGAAACCAAAAATGAAAGCTTCGATCCCCAGTGGAGTCACCAGTTTATGTTACAAGGAAATCCCCCTGCAGACAGGTGAATGCCCTCTTGGGATCAAGACTCCTAATACCAAGACAGAAAAGTGCTAACGTTGATCACTTCCATCCCTTTAAACCTAGATAAACTAATTTATAGAGAAGAGGAAGAAGGTGCACCTTTTTATGATGTTTGTCCTTGCCCAGTCCTGAGTTGAGCTTTGATCTCCAAGCTCTTCAACAAGTCCTGTAATCCAATCAAAGACAAAACATGCTTCCTATTCTATTATGTTTAGCTTGAAACTAGATCTATCCATTAAATACAAGTTCATGTAGATAAACATAATATTGAAGGAAACAGACCAATCACATATATATTAATGAAAACAAAGTAAAGTGCTTAAAACTATAGATGTAGATGCAACAACCTCACCAAGATCTCTTTGTCCAAACCCTTTTCTCAAATGATCCACAAAAGAATGACTATGCTTCACTGATTATATTCCTTATGAGATCATAAGTTTGATGCCTTCAATGTCTCTCCCTTTCACCATGAGGAGGCCTCCTTATATAGGCTTGGAGAGGTCTAACCATCTTAGAGATTCTTGGGATAGGTTGAGGATGTTTCTCCTTCAGTTGTGGATATTCCCTAAGATCGAGCCTTGACCTTAGATTCGAATCTAACCAACTTCAGAGATGAAGGGGATTTTTCCCTGATTTTCCTCAACAACCCAATATTTTCTCAAACAGGATAGCGCTCCCTCAAAAGGGTGCACAGAGAATTGCAAGTCTCCCACAAAGGAGGGTAGGGAGAGCTAGCACTCCTTGACAGTGGGTAGGGGAGCGATGCCCTCCAAAAATGACTTTTGAGTGGTTTGTTCCATGGTAAAATCTGTGTACTCTTTGTCAAATAATCTTTCCTTCTTTAAACCAGTCTTTGAAGGTGTCTTAAGTGTTCTTGTAATGTCGTTCGAGACACGACATAGGCAAGATGATAGTATGTTATTTGCAACACTTGCGACTAAAATGGGACACTTGCGACACTGGTAATGATGACAATAGGTCATCATTGGAGTGAGTAATTTTGACGTGTAACAAAAGCACTGGTAAGGACCCATATGTCCACATGATAGTTCTTTAGGGATTTTCAAAATTTCGTAAGGTTGTACCAATGACATCTAGTAAGATAGGTAACCAAGATTTGTAAGGACCACAAGAAGTCCACATGTTGCAAATTTACACCTAACTTATTAACATTTGGAACATTTTATCACTTTCTCACACACGAAGTCACTCCTCACTCACATAATTTCCATCTTGAATTGTGGAGGTTGAGGTAGGTTTTCTCCAAAGGAATTCCGAAACGTCCCACTATTTCTTGAAGAAATTGTCCACACCCACTTAATTCAAATGGGATTGGTTCACACCCCCAATCTCTCAGACCACCACATCTAAATTTTTTCTAAAAACTCACTAATTTTTCCTTCAAAGGAGGTGCCAAAAATTTTTTTTAGTCTACGTAGGATCTCGGGGGTAGGCATCCAAATAAACCCCCTTTATCTGGTTCTCACATTTTCAAACATTAGAATTTGACAAATAGGGAACTTTAAAATCCTCCAAGTCAAGTGTTCTTACACCATAAGGTAGGGAGATACCCATGAAGGGTTGAAGGTCGAGGTCCGGTTGTTCTGTGTGTCCCCCCTTGAGTCACCCAACTCTTGGAAGGGATCCATCCCATGCCCCATTTCTGTTATAACCCTAATTTTCATCAGACATGCTTACCTGGCATCAGGCCATCTCAGATTCCTTCTTTTCCAAAACACTATTGAACAACTCTTTAAAAAAACTCTTTTATAAAGGCCCATGTGCCCTACTCCATTACTGAACGTGTGTACATGCTAGTTGACATAAAATAGCCCACGTGTACCTAAAAAAGCATGAAAAAAAGGAAAGTTGTCGATGGAACACACAGCTTTGGGTGAGTTAACTAAACCTTTCGTCCATGCATGGCCAAGGGTTCGACCAAATACCTAGCTCCTTCTAGCCTATAAAAGAAGGGGTAGGGGTCCCATTTGGAAGGAGGAGAATGATAGTACAAAAACTCTACTCAATTGTACATTCCCATTGTCCCAAACCTTTAGCCATCCTTGTGCAAGGAGAGATACAGAGAAAAGAAGTTGGAGGACATTTGAAGAGGAGCCCAGGATCAGGTTTGCGGAGCGGTGGCTGGTCTCGACATTGTAAGTTGATTCATTAAAATTAATAATGAAATTATTTTCTCATCCCACTTTATGAGTTCTTCATAGTTTACTGAATACATGTTTGAATCTCTAAGCCATAAATCTGTAGGTAAAATGCATGTGTAGTTTGTTTCTTTTTTTGTATGCAGGTCAGCCTTGGGAGGAGAGATGCTAACAAGCGATCAAGCGTGAAGAAGGATTGACATCGAACACTTGAAACAAGGTATGTTGGTCTAAACATGTATTTGGTTAAAAGAAATGGGGATTAAGTTTGGGGATGAAGGTAGAAAGTAGGTTTCTTTTGGTCATATCCGCATGCATAATATAACCCTATTTTCTAGTTCGTACGGGGATTTCCCACTCACAACAGAATTGGCAACCGTAATGGGGAAGTCTCTAAGGTTCCTGGGAATCTTTTTGGGTATTTTTAAAAAACTGGTTTCCTTTCCTATTTTTTGAAGTTTCTGCAAATTCTGAGCTAGCAGAGATTCTAGTCTTCCATACGAGTTATCTTTGTTTCTTTGCTTGACTGTGATTTTTTTTTTCTCTCGAGACCCACAGAGGTACATGCAGTCTGTATAAGGTCTACACATTTGTACCTACGCCCTACATTCTTACAGCCCGCGTGTAAATGCTAGCTGAAGAAGTAATAGTAGCGTGTATGATTTCAGAAAAAATTTGAGGCAGTCATCCTCTTCCCTGTCAGAATTAGTCATTCTCAGGGGTTTTCTAGAACTCTTTCTAGTCTTAGTTGTTTGTAGTCTATATCTTAGGTTTCACCTCAGATTGGTTTGTTTTACGAATTTTTTCCTTGCGTTATTTTCTTTTTTTGTTAAAGAAAGTGTCTGATCCTTCAAGAGATCCTGGTTCTCAGTATCAGTGGTCTCTGCTTGGTTTGAATTGCATTTTTTTTATTTGTTTTAGAGTTTTAGAGATACACACGGCCTGTATAAGGCCAGCACACGTGTACACGCCCTCTAAATCTACACATCTCGTGTGCACACGGTTGTTGTTGAGCTGTCAACTGTGCTTGTGAAGGATAGTTTTTGTTGTAGGAGAGGCAGTCATCCTTTCCCTTGACAAGAGTTATACCTCTCAGGTTCTTGAATCTTTGTCATAGTAGTCAGTAGCTTAGGTTTGATCTCACCATACCTTTCTTTTTCATTTAGAAGATTTCATGAAAATTTTCTTTTGTAAGGTTTTTAGACACGTGTGAGAGTCCATTTTTAAGTTGCTAGTGTGCGATTTTATGAAGTGATTCTTTGTGATCTGCATTTAGGCCAGAAGTTTTTCTTGGTTTTGACTTGTTGATATTTTTCCTTTTTGCTTTGTAAGCATTCAAATTAAAACAAAAAATATTTTATTTTTCTTTGTTTGGTTGAAAAGTGTTGTTTTGCATTAGTAACCAGGGAAAAGTTTTTTCTTTCATAATTTCTTGGTACTTTACTTAGATCGTAAGTAGTTCGTAGTCGAGTGAAACCCTGCTTTGAGTTTGCTGTTCAAAGATCTAAGAATTTTTTTTTAAAACATTTTGAAAAGTTGTTTAAAATTTGAGTTAAGTGAAGGTTTTTGTTTCCATCTTTCTGTTCATTTTTACTTTCATCTTTCAAACATCACTAGTTTCACTTTCATAACCTTTGACATAAGACAAGCCATAAAATTAACGCTAAATCTAAAATTCATTAGACTTTTATATTTGTAGGGTCAACCAACTAGTTCAGGATTATGGCCTTGAATTAGGTTGGAGAGGAAACTCTTCAAGGCCATTAAAATCAAACATTGGAGTCTAAGTTAGGGAGTGTCAAAGTCCAGTATCGTGAAATTTATCTGAGACCCCTGTCTGACACAGGGGACAAACACGAGGTCGCGTGCAGAAAGGTAGTAGAGATAACCCCTCCAAAGCTGGACCAATAGTAGTGGAGAACACATAAAGAGGGCTTGTCTTGGGATTCCGTTGATTGCATTTACCATGGAGCTTCATGAGTCTTGAATCTATTCAAGGTCCTCAGTTGTCTTCTGGACCAATTGATCTCGATACCCTTGACAGGTTTCAGGCTCGATACCCTGCTCATTGTGGTCTACCCGACTTTCGACTGTACCCACCTTGTGACTATTCACATGCTAGCAACCTAGTTGCCTATATTTTTTAGGGACATACACAGGTGACTGTGGAGGTATACCGTGGTACCTAGGACAAACATTGGGCCATGCTTTGTAGAGTATACCCAGAGGGTTCTTCCGTGTTTGAGTTACACTTGCACCGATAAGTTTCTCTATTGTTGGTTGTTGTAACTATTCTTCCAATTAGTTTAGTGTTTGCCTATCTTATATTATAGGGACTTTTTTAGTGTGCGTTTTTTTTGAACGAATATATCACCCTAGGGTGTCTTTTGATCTTCTCACACTGTTGAGTACATTTTTACGCTTCCTTTTTACTCTATAAACTATACTTTTGCCTCCATAATCATCCATTTTGCCTCTATTTCATTCCATATTTTCCACAAAACAACTTATGCAAGGTACATTTATCATTCTTTAGCTTAAGAATTGAGTTTTTGAATTTTTGGCATTAAAATTGAAAATTTATCAGAAATTACAGGATTTGACTAAATCCTGTAATTGCTTCTAGGTTCGTGTACTTGCAGGACAGCTGGGAAAAATATGAGACTTGGTTCATGATCCTTGATGTACAAGGATGGATTATTAGCTATCATCTTTTAGATTTGAGCCTTCCAGGTGTCTGGTCAACGCTGGTCAAACAGGGCCACTTCAACAAAAAATACCCTGTTTTAGCCTAAAATCATGGACAGTTTTAGATTTTCTTGGGATTTGTTCATATTTTATGGATCTAAAGGGGGTATTCGACCTTCATAGAATATATTATGGATTTGATCATGATCTTTAGGATATTTATTAGCATTATTAGTTTCAAAACTCTTGTATAAATACTCTAAGGCATAGACTAGTATGACACCCTTGGATGTGAGTGAAGAAACTTTGGAATTTGCAATCTTGAGATCAGTTCTGCATTTTGTTCTTGATAATGTTTATGATATGATGATGTGAATGCTGCTGGAAGATCCTTCTTAGCTGAGACAACTCAAGTGTACAAGTGAAGCATTGGAGGCCCCCCTTTGCCAAACTAGTACACTCTTCCTTAATGTTTTTTTCAAGTAATCTTTGATACATGTTTTAGATCAGATCTTGTTGTAGATAAGTTTATTCTTTGTTGTAGTTATATGAATTCCATAGTTAAGTAATATGCTTAATGTTTCTAAGACTTACTCATGTTGTGAATGATTTCTTGAATAAGAATTCAATGTGTGGTTTGCTTTCAAGCATTAGGATAATCATGAATGCTTTTTGAGTTATTTACTCTTTCAATACTTTTTATTTAATAAGAATTGGTGATAATTGCTAATGAATGAAAGAAGACAATGAATGCATCTCTTGAATAAGAGTTTTGTTTTTCTAGCATTGATAAGCCTTAGAACTAGTTCAAATATCTTTTGAATGCTTATTGTTTAGAAAAACATTTGCTAATTACTGTTATGAGATCTATGAATAGGACTTCTGAACATAAGCTTAGCATCTCTTCTATATTCATCTCTTAGAATAGGCTTTGGTTTATTCCCATTAAAGAATAAAAGATTATCTCTAAATCCATACATTTTGTATGTGCCTCTAAGTCTTACAAACACCAGATTGACAATCATTTTCACTATAATTTACATTAGTAGATTGGAGCCTAACATTTTGGCATCGTTGCTGGGGAAGCACATTTAGAGATAGGATTAAAAAATATATATAACAAATAAAAAACACAGAATAGAATTAATTTTAAGTTATGTTTCTTTATGTCTAAAGTTAGGGATGATAAAGGAAGATTTTTAAAACAAAACCCCCCAAAAACTAATCAACCATCTATAGTAGCAGGAACATCTACAACCGAAAAATATGAATCTACCACACCAACTGCTGGAAAAATGACTTTGGAAGAATTAGAAGAAAAACAACGTTCAGGACAAAGGTTAACTCTCATAGAAAGACAAGTTCTATTGGCTCATGAGGTAAAGAAGAAACAATCACAATCATAAATATCTTTTGTAGGAAAGAAAAAAGAAAAGCAAACTATTTTTGAACAAATAGGACAACCTCTTTTTCCAACAAAAATATATGACTGTACAACATAAAACTTCTTTGCAATGTCAGAAACTGATAGACAAGAAAGGGAGAGAATGGAAAGGGAATTAGAAAGGAAAAGAAATGAAGAAAGAGGAAGGAAATAATGAGAGGATAGAGAATCACGTTGAGAAGAGACACGAGGAGGAGGAAATGATGAAGAGGAGGAAGAAGAACATACTACATTTGCATTTCATATAGTTGATACACCAACTCTTTTAGGAAATGACATAAAAATGAAGAATATTCCTCCCTCTGTTCTTCCAAATTTCTTTGGTTTGTCTACTGAAGACCCTGATGCTTTCATGTTTGAATTTGACATTGTTTGTCGAACATATGGATATACCAATGATGCTCAAAAACTTCGTTTATTTCCTGCAACTTTGAAAGGATATGCATAAAATGGTTCATGGGGTTGGGAGAAGCAACCATAGTATACTGGGATGACATGAAAAAGAAATTTCTTGCTAAATATCAGCCCTATTGCAAGTCCAAAGACTCTAAAGAAGATATCTTTAAAATGTCTCAAAGTGAAGATGAAAGCTTAGAGGAATATATAGAAAAATTTATCTATAATATGCACAAATCTAAGCAATCTAATCTTCCTTTGGATGTCATCCATACTATCTTTTAGAAGGAGATTTCAAATGAAAATTTGGATGCTCTTAATTTAATGGGGGCAGGGGATATTTCTCACCTACCTTTCCCAAAAATTGCTGAATTATGTAAGAAATACTCAAGGGGAAAAGGTAAAAGAGGACGAGGACAAAGAGATAATGTGACAAAGGCAACTAAATCAATTTCAAATGGTGTTACCAAATCAGAATTAGGGAATCTATTTGAGAACTTTAAAACTGATATCATGAACACATTTGGTTCACAAATTGACACATTGAAAGATAAAAAGAAGCAAGAGGAACAAGATCAAGTATTATCCATCTTTTGTCCTAAATGTAGAAAAAAACATNTAAAATGGTTCATGGGGTTGGGAGAAGCAACCATAGTATACTGGGATGACATGAAAAAGAAATTTCTTGCTAAATATCAGCCCTATTGCAAGTCCAAAGACTCTAAAGAAGATATCTTTAAAATGTCTCAAAGTGAAGATGAAAGCTTAGAGGAATATATAGAAAAATTTATCTATAATATGCACAAATCTAAGCAATCTAATCTTCCTTTGGATGTCATCCATACTATCTTTTAGAAGGAGATTTCAAATGAAAATTTGGATGCTCTTAATTTAATGGGGGCAGGGGATATTTCTCACCTACCTTTCCCAAAAATTGCTGAATTATGTAAGAAATACTCAAGGGGAAAAGGTAAAAGAGGACGAGGACAAAGAGATAATGTGACAAAGGCAACTAAATCAATTTCAAATGGTGTTACCAAATCAGAATTAGGGAATCTATTTGAGAACTTTAAAACTGATATCATGAACACATTTGGTTCACAAATTGACACATTGAAAGATAAAAAGAAGCAAGAGGAACAAGATCAAGTATTATCCATCTTTTGTCCTAAATGTAGAAAAAAACATGCATTGAGAGATTGTCCTTTAGACAAAATTCAAGTCTGTGGATTGTGTACAGATAACCATGCCACTGATGATTTTCCAAAATTAAAATAATTGCAAGCTACTCACATAGAAGAAGGACAAGGAATGGAATCTCTTTATTACTTAGCATCAAGGAAGCCTTGGAAGCCACGTTTCACAGGTATGTCTCAAAATTTTGATCCTCAATTCTCTCAACAATTTCCTCAGAATTTTCAAAATCCTATTCAAAATTCATGGAATGCACCCATGCCTTGGAAAACTTGGCCTCCTTGGCAGAAGAAAAACCAACCTCCTCAAGGTTAGTGAGGGTATTCTCAAGAAAATCAGCCGTACCAACAGTCATACCAACAACCATATCAAAAGCCATACCAACAACCATACCAACAGCCATATCAACAGCCATACCAACAACCATACCGACCTTTTCCTTATCAACAATTCCAGCAAAATCAACCACAAAATTCATATTCTCAGTTATCACAACCTGCACCACAACTAACCCAACCAAAACAACTCCAGCTTCCATTTAACCAAACTCCACCTAGACCAACTCATCTACCATCCCAACCAATCTCCAATCCTAATAATAAAGTGGAAAAACCCATGTATAACATTGATGAAGGACCATCATACTCAATCCTTCCTCTTCAAAATATCCACATAAGGTCTGGGAAAGTTCTACCAAAGGATTCTCCTATTATCATAGAAGAACAAATTGAAAAATAAGAGATTCCTAGCATAGAAAAGCTACCACTAGACAATCAAATCGAGAAGAGTAAAACATTAAATACCCAAACACCTCATTTTCCAGAAAGGTTGGTTAAAGAGAAATTACTAATCTCTTTTACTGATGATTGTCCAAAATTAAAAGAATTGCAAGCTACTCACATAGAAGAAGGACAAGGAATGGAATCTCTTTATTACTTGGCATCAAGGAAGCCTTGGCAGCCACGTTTCACATGTATTTCTCAAAAAATTTCTCCTCAATTCTCTCAACAATTTCCTCAGAATTTTCAAAATCCTATTCAAAATTCATGGAATGCACCCATGCCTTGGAAAACTTGGCCTCCTCAGCAGAACCAAAACCAACCTCCTCAAGGTTGGCGAGGGTATGCTCAAGGAAATCAGCCATACCAACATCCATACCAACAACCATATCAATAGCCATACCAACAGCCATATCAACAGCCATACCAACAACCATACCAACCTTTTCATTATCAACAATTCCAGCAAAATCAACCACAAAATTCATATTCTCAGCTATCACAACCTGCACCACAACTAACCCAACCACAACAACTCCACCTTCCATCTAACCAACCTCCACCTAGACCAACTCAACTACCATCCCAACCAATCTCCAATCCTAATAATAAAGTGGAAAATCCCATGTATAACATTGATGAAGGACCATCATACTCAATCCTTCCTCTTCAAAATATCCACTTAAGGTTTGGGAAAGTTCTACCAAAGGATTCTCCTTTTATCATAGAAGAACAAATTGAAAAAGAAGAGATTCCTAGCACATAAAAGCTACCAATAGACAATCAAATCCAGAAGAGTAAAACATTAAATACCCAAACACCTCCTTTTCCAGAAAGGTTGGTTAAACAGAAATTACCAATCTCTCTTCTTGAGTTTGATGTCTTAGATGAATTAAGAAATGTCTGCGTGAAAATTCCTTTATTGCAAGCTATTAAGGATATCCCAATCTATACAAAAGCAATTAAGGAATTATGTTC
>SNQJ01S0130827.1:25903-50181 GCA_010110895.2 Picea sitchensis
ATTTTGGATGTGCCTCTAAGTCTTACAAACACCAGATTGACAATCATTTGCACTCTAATTTACATCAGTAGATTGGAGCCTAACACACACAGTGGAGGATCATGAGCTCTGTTGGTCACGAAGGCTTCTTTGCCTATCACCAGTTACACTGGAGCCACCCCCGTCACCACTAAGGTGAAAGCTAGACCAACAAGGGTCTTTTGAAGCGACCGAGTCACAAGAAATTGTGCCTGACCAACATCTAGAGAAATTGACCATTTTGGACCTTGGAGTGAAATATCTTGGCCCAGTTGAAACCCCAAACAATAATCTCTCAGCACCCCTCATCATATCGATTCACCTTTACAAGTGCTAGACAGTGTCGCACGCAGCAATGGAAAGAAATGTTGTTACTCCTTCTGGGAATTCTTCAATTCCCACTACAATTGTCACCACAGGAGAGTTTCCACCTCCTAACCCACAATCACCATTCTGAGACACCATGGTATCGACCGCCTCTACCTCACACAGTGGTTTGATACTGTTTCTGGTGGAAGCCACAAACCCTTTCACACCAAGTGCGATAGGCCCTCCGTTGTCATACGGGATGCCTAGTTCAGGTAAAAGTCTTGTACTTTCCTTCTCCACTTAACAGACTTCAAGTCTAGGGGTAGGGAGCTCTAACTCTCCTCTGCAAGGCCACATGGGGGGAACTTCTGCTCCCTTTAACACTTTCCCTTACAGAGGAGGTCATATACCTCCTTCGTCCCTTTCGCTTGGTGGCACGCACCATCCATCCGTCGAGCTGCCTACACACCATAGTTTATTTGGAGCAGGGAGTCAAGGACCACCTTCGCATAATATGCCAGTAGGTTCGACACTATTTTATTTTTTCGGTGTGGTTAGTAACAACGCCTTCTCATCAGCTTCTTTCCCGACTACGGGCAATCTTGGTTTCGGACAATCTATTCCTATGCAAGGTACTATTCCTGCACAGGGGGCACACCCATGAACTTCTTCCACATCAGGGCCTTGGAATTCTTGGCAGGGATCCATTCCCTCATCCAGAATGCCAATCTGGGGTAATATTTCCACAATCAATGGAACCCTGGACAAAGTACTATGCCTATCCCCATGGTACCGACATGGGGCAACCCTTCCCAATGTCCTTCGAATGTAATGCATGCCCAACCATCTATGTCCTATTTTGGAAATCAGTCGATGATGTCTCCTCACACACAAAATCCATACGTTGGCCATGGCCATGGTTTTTACCAGAACCTAGGCCAGCAGCTGAACTTTTCCTAGAAACCCGGTGCCAGTCAAACTCCAGGTCCCTTTTTCCCCGGTTATCACCAACAACCCAAACTACCCTTCCTGGCAACCTTGCATTTTCCAGACTTGGCAAGGTTGTTGAATGAACCTATCTGTCACGATCCACATTGGCCTCCTATGTAGATGAAGTTGCCTTTAGACATCCCAAAGTTCGAAGCTAAGCTTAAAAAAGATCCAGGAGATCATGTGACTACCTTCTATCTTTGGTGCTCATCTAACTTGTAGAAAGACGACTCCATACAGTTGCGATTATTTCAACGTACTCTCATTGGGAGTGCCACAAAATGGTACATTGAGCTCGATCGCTCAAGATACTCTTCCTTCGATGAAATGGCGATGGCTTTCCTAAACCATTTCCAGTTACCTGTGAGATACGACGCTAGCATAGTATTGCTGGCCAATTTTTTACAGACAAAAGCGGACCATATCTCTGATCACATATGAGAATGGAGATGCTGAAAGAGTTTAAGTAAGGTACCAGTCCCACCAACATTCCTTCTTGAGTGGTTCCTTAACTCTTTGGTCCCACAGTTATCCAAAGGCATCGTGATGTCGGGAGTATTTTTTGAAGAAGATGCCATCATGAGATCTCAACAACTTGAGCTAATCTATTCTCAGTCCGGTTTATTATATGAGATCTTACCAGATGCACAACGCTCAATACATGATAAAACCAAACAAAGAGCTAGACCACATGCCGATGGTATTGTTGGTTTAGCACAAACAAATCCCACCGAGAAACTGATGAAGTAGTTGCAACAATTGTCTATACAACACACAACAGCCAGCCAAACTACTGCTTTGGCTGCTCCCCCTACCAAAATGTCAGATGTACACATAGTACAATCGACTAATCCAAAGGCCACCCAACAGCCTGAAGGAAAAAAACAACAACGAAAGACAGGTAAGGGGGATAAGAAACCCACCAATAATGTTGGCGGGGAAAACATTGAGAAACGGAAGGTGAGGTATCCATGCAACCTGTGCATGGAAGACCACCCGACCCACCAATGTCCCTGGCTTGCCGAAGCCCAAAAGTTTGTGATGTAGCAATAGCCTGCTGTGTTTACCAATCCATTTCAACATGAGAAAATTCTAACCCAAGACTCTATCAGCACGGAAGGGGGTAGCCAAGGACCCTCTCCGTCTTTGAACAACCCCTCATCTGCGAATGTATATATGGTGAAGGGTGATTCTTTTAAATCGACTAGAGCGCATGACTATAGTAAACCAAGAACTTCTGAGAAGGGTAAAGAAGCCAAACTCCCATCTCTTCCTCTACAGATTGAGAAGACGTTGGGAAAAACAATGACACGCATCCCCAAAGGTTCATTCAAAAAATCTTCTCACAACCCAAATGCAAGTGCCGCCCAGAACTATTCTGTGGTGGAAGATTTATCACAAACCCCTTGTGTGATGTCCTCTTTGGAGGTCCTCCAAATCTTCCCTTCCCAGAGGAAATCCTTGTTAACTGCTTTAGGATCTACCGAGACTTATAATCTGGGTACAATCATGCTAGATACAACCGACATAAAACCTCGTCTGCCTTACCACGTATCCTTTCATATAGTAGTGGCTTATCCCATGAAAAATTTTACTCTGAATATCTTCTGCACAGTGGTTAATGATGGTGCCTCGACATGCGTTATGTCATTAGCATGTTGGAAGGCCATTGGCCAACCCATTTTGTCTCTGTCACGTACTCTCCTCACTGCTTTTAATGGTCGTTCATTCCGACCACATGGTATCACTCCCTCTTTCCTTGTGTAGTTAGGAGGGAAGACCATGTGTGTCGAGGTAGAAGTTGTCGACGTGCCCCTCGACTATAACCTCTTGTTAGGTAAGAGTTTGACTTATGCCATGCAAGCTACGGTTGCTACAGTTTTCTGGGTCTTGTTGTTCCCACACGAGGGCCGGATTGTGACCATCGATAAATTGTCTTTCTCCTGACCTGACCCTTCATTGGGGGCATCCACAGTCCCAATGATTGATAATCCTCAACCAGGCATAGTCAACATGGGGGTTGGTTTGTGCCCATCTTTGATGGGTACCTTCGATTACCCACCCCCTCAAGGCAATATCAAGTTTATATCCAACCACCATAAGGTTGATATATTTCAAGTTTCATCGTTCCTCACGACTTACTTCAACGATCTGTGGATACTTCCTACCCCATCAGCCATGATGGATGGGACAAGGCACCCAGGCATGTTCATGCCCTTGTCCACAACTGAAGTAGCGTATGCTTTAGTCCAGCAAGCTTCAGCCAACACTGATCCAACTCCTGCACAAGAGTTCGATCCACTTCTAGAACCTATTTGGGCTCAGGGTTCTCTCACTAACACCGATTCATTAGACTTAGTCTTGCCCTATGATGAAGCAGTAATTGAAGCAATGAATAGTCCAGACAAACCCTGGGAAGATCTTCATCATAGATCATACTTCCTCCCAGAGTTAAGTCGAATCAAAGCAGGAGAATTCACCATGACTATGATGGGAGATGGTTCTTGTCCTATTAATCCCTTAGCTACACACAAGGTTTATGTTGAGGGTAATATGGAAACCATCGCTGAAAGCATACCGATCAATATCTCCCAAAACCCTTGCATCATGGAGAATGTTTTTGTCGGAGATGACTGCTCCCATGGAGAAATTCAACTCTTTACCAATCTTTTTAAAGAATTTCGTGACATTTTTTCCTGGTCTTATGAGGAAATGCCAGGAATTGATCCAAAAATAGTCGAACATGAAATCACAACTTATCCTGATACCAAGCTTGTTCGGTAGAAACTTCATCCAGTTAATCCTAGGAAAGTAGAAGCCATTAAGGTTGAGGTTGAGAAATTTCTAAAGGTTGGTTTTATCTATCCTATCCATCTGACCCAATGGGTGTCAAATATTATGCCAGTCAATAAAAAACAAGTCATGATTCGTGTGTGTACCGACTTCCATGATTTGAACAAGTCCTATCCCAAAGATAATTTTCCCACACCATTCATCGACCAGATGATTGATGAGTGTGATGGTTGCGAGGCATTTTCTTTCATGAACGGTTTTTCAGGATATAATCAAATACAAATCAAACTTGAAGACCAACAAAAAACGATATTCATTTGTCCTTGGGGTACATTCACATATCGTAAGATGCCTTTTGGTCTCAAAAATGCTGGAGTGACCTTTCAGCGGGCCATGTATTTTTCTTTCCATGACCTCAAGCATATAGTCGAGGCCTATTTACATGATTTAGCATCTCGATCTCACAAGAGAGAGGATCATCCTACACACCTCTGACTTATCTTTGAACGTTGTTGCTACTTTTGGATTCGCTTGAATCCAAACAATTGAAGCTTTTGTGTAACATTAGGTCATTTGTTAGGTTTCATCATATCAACGACAGGGATCATGGTCGATCCTCTCAAGGTTGAGGCAATAATTCAGTTTCCTCCCCCATGCATAATCCTTCAACTTCAGAGTCTACAAGGCAAGACGATTTTTTTAAGGTGGTTCATTGCCAACTATGCCAAAATCACCAAGGGCTTTATGTGCTTACTTGAGAAAGACATTCCTTTTTATTTGGATTATGCCGCTCAACGCTCTTTCGCAGCATTGAAACAAGCCCTCACAACTACCCCTCTGTTTCTCCCACCTAACTATAACAAATATTTCTTATTATACCTGGCTACAGCAGAGTCAACCATTGTCATGGTTTTAGTTCAAGAGGATGACTTGTTCTCAGAATACGTGATCTATTACCTGAGGTGAGGCCTCGTAGGACCAGAACTCAATTATTCTCATATCAAAAAACTTGTGTTAGCAACAGTTCATGTTGTTCAACGGTTCTTTCATTATGTTCTATTTCGCAAGACCACCATCATTGTTGTCATGAATCCATTCCAGTACATGTTGAAACGATAGGTAATAGGCGGAAAGATCATTAGATGGATAGTCGTCCTCCAGGAGTTTGACTTAGATTTCATTTCTGCGAAATCCAAAAAGCCGTTGGTCATCACAGAACTTATTTCGAAACTTTCGGTCGAGTCAGGTGATGTTGTGCCTAAAGAATCACCTATTAGGGGAGATATGTTTTTGATCACATCTTTGGATCCCTAGTATGTAGATATACTTATCTATCTCCAGAATTTGAAGTGCCCCACCTTTGCTTCTCGTGATGAGCGTCGACATATATGCCATCAGGCTAAGAATTATCTCATACTCAATGATACATTGTATCAGAGAGGGGTAGACTGCATCCTACGCCGATGTCTCACTCATGAGGAAGCAGTTATCGTGCTTAACGATTTCCATACCAAAGCATGTGGCGGTCATTTGTCTGGGTTGGCAACATCCCAAAAGATTCTATGAGTAGGTTACTTTTGGCCGACACTAATCAAAGATTGTATTGAATCGGTCAAGAAGTGCCACCCGTGCCAGATCTTCTCTTGGAAGATGAGGGCACATCCCGCTCCCATGTTTCCTGTCATCACAGTTGGTCCCTTCACCAAGTGGGGGATTGATTACAATACATGCAACCCTCCTTTAGCAAGGGGGTACCACTATATCATCATAGATGTAGACTACTTCACGAAGTGGGTCGAAGCTATGCCAACGTTTAAATATGATGGAGAGACTGCAACTCTCTTTTTATTCAACTAGATCATAGAAAGGTTCAGCGTCCCGAGGGATATTGTCACTGAACATGGCAGTCACTTTCAGAACCAGATGATGACTGGTTTAACATCAAAGCTTGGGTTACGGCAAGAACATTCATCACCCTACTACCCCCAAGAAAATGGTCAGATGGAAGCTGTAAACAAATCTCTTAACCCATTTATGTTATAACCCTAATTTGCACTAGACATGCTTACCTGGCATTAGGCCATCTCATATTCCTTCTTTGCCAAAACACTACTGAACATCTCTTTAAAAAACCTCTTTTATAAAGGCCCATGTGCCCTACTCCATTACTGCACGTGTGTACATGCTAGCTGACCTAAAATATCCCGTGTGTACCTACAAAAGCAAGGAAAAAAGGAAAGTTGTCGACGAAACACACAGCTTTGGGTGAGTTAACTAAACCTTCTGGCCATGCATGGCCGAGGGTTTGACCAAATACCTAGATCCTTCTATCCTATAAAAGAATCTGTAGGGGTCCCATTTGGAAGGAGGAGAATGATAGTAAAGAAACTCTACTCAATTGTACATTCCCATTGTCCCAACCCTTTAGCCATCTTTGTGCAAGGAGAGATACAGAGAAAAGAAGTTGGAGAACATTTGAAGAGGAGCCCAAGATCAGGTTTGCGGAGTGGTGGCCAGTCTCAACATTGTAATTTGATTCATTAAAATTAGTAATGAAATGATTTTCCCGTCCCACTTTATGAGTTCTTCATAGTTTACTGAATACATGTTTGAATCTCTAACCCATCAATCTGTAGGTAAAATGCATGTGAAGTTTTTTGCTTGTTTTGTATACAGGTTAGCCTTGGGAGGAGAGATGCAAACAAGCGATCAAGTGTGAAGAAGGATCGACATAGAACACCTGAAACAAGGTATGTTTCTCTAACCATGTATTTTCTTAAAAGAAATGGGGATTAAGTCTAGGGACAAAGGTAGAAAGTAGGTTTCTTTTGGTCATATCTGCATGCATAATATAACCTTATTTTGTAGTCCGTAAGGGGATTTACCACTCACAATAGAATTGGCGACCATACTGGGGAAGTCTCTATGGTTCCTGGGAATATTTTTGGGTATTTTTAAAAAACTTGTTTCCTTTCCTGTTTTTTGAAGTTTCTACAAATTATGAGCTAGCAGAGATTCTGGTCTTCCATACCAGTTATCTTTGTTTTTTTGCTTGACTATAATTTTTTTTTTCTCGAGACCCATAGAGGTACATGCGGCCTATATAAGGTCTGCACACATGTACCCATGCCCTACATTCTTACAGACCGCATGCAAACGCTAGCTGAAGAAGTAACAGTAGTGTGTATGATTTCAGAAAAAATTTGAGGCAGTCATCCTCTTCCCTGTCAGAATTAGTCATTCTCAAGGGTTTTCTGGAACTCTTTCTAGTCTAGTTGTTTGCAGTCTATATCTTTGGTTTCACCTCAGATTGGTTTGTTTTACGAATTTTTTCCTTGCATTATTTTCCTTTTCTATTAAAGAAAGTGTTTGAGCCTTCAAGAGATCCTGGTTCTCAGTATCAGTGGTCTCTGCCTGGTTTGGATTGCCTTTTTTGTATTTGTTTCAGAGTTTTGGAGATACACACGGCCTGTATAAGGCCAACATGTGTGTACACACCCTCTGACTCTACACAGCTCGCATGCACATGATTGTTGTTGAGCTGTCAGTAGTGTGCTTGTGAAGGATAGTTTTTGTTGCAGGAGAGGCATTCATCCTTTCCCTTGACAAGAGTTATACCTCTCAGGTTCTTGAATCTCTATCATAGCAGTCAGTAGCTTAGGTTTGATCTCACCATAGCTTTCTTTTTCATTTAGAATTTTTCGTGAAAATGTTCTTTTGTAAGGTTTTTAGACACGTGTGAGAGTCCATTTTTAAGTTGCTAGTGTGTGATTTTCTGAAGTGATTCTTTGCAATCTGCGTTTATGCCAGAAGTTTTTCTTTGTTTTGACTTGTTGATATTTTTCCTTTTTTCTTTGTAAGCATTCAAATAAAAACAAAAAATATTTTATTTTTCTTTGTTTGGTTGAAAAGTGTTGTTTTGCATTAGTAACCAGGGAAAAGTCTTTTCTTTCATAAGTTCTTGGCAGTTTACTTAGATCGTAAGTAGCTCATAGTCGAGTGAAATCCTGCTTTGAGTTTGCTCTTAAAAGATCTTAGAATTTATTTTTAAAACATTTTGAAAAGTTGTTTAAAATTTGAGTTAAGTGAAGTTTTTTGTTTCCAGCTTTCTGTTCATTTTTACTTTCATCTTTCAAACATCACTAGTTTCACTTTCATAACCTTTGACATAAGACAAGCCATAAAATTAACGTTAAATCTAAAATTCATTAGACTTTTATGTTTGTAGGTTCAACCAACTAGTTTAGGATTAGGGCCTTGAATTAGGTTGGAGAGGAAACTCTTCAAGGCCATTAAAATCAAACATTGGAGTCTGAGTTAGGGAGTGTCAAATTCCAATATCATGAAAGTTATCCGGGACCCCCCTCTAACACGGGGGATAAACACGAGGTTGTGTGCGGAAAGGTAGTAGATATAACCCCTCCAAAGCTGGACCAATCGTAGTGGAGAACACATATAGAGGGCTTGTCTTGGGATTCCGTTGATTGCATTTGCCATGGAGCTTAGTGGGTCTCGAATCTATTCAAGGTCCTTAGTTGTCTTCCAGACCACTTGCTCTCGATACCCTTGATAGGTTTCAGGATCGATACCCTGCTCATTGTGGTCTACCCGACTTTCGACTGTACTCGCTTGGTGACTGTTCACGTGCTAGCAAACTAGTTGCCTATATTTTTTAGGGATATACACAGGTGATTGTGGGGGCATACCATGGTACCTAGGACAAACATTGGGCCACACTTTGTAAAGTATACCTAGAGGGTTCTTCCATGTTTGAGTTTCACTTGCACCGGTAAGTTTCTCTAGTGTTGGTTGTTGTAACTGTTCTTCCAATTAGTTTAGTGTTTGCTTGTCTTATCTTATAGGGACTTTTTTAGTGTGTGTTGTTTTTGAATGAATAGATCACCCTAGGGTGTATTTTGATCTTCTCACATAGTGGAGGATCTCTGCCGGTCATGAAGGCTTCTGGGCCTGTCACCGGTTACACTGGAGCCACCCTTACCACCACTAAGGCGAAAGCTAGACCAACAAGGGTCTTTTGAAGCGACCGGGTCACAAGAAATTGTGCCCAACCAACATCCAGAGGAATCGACCATTTTGGACCTTGGAGTGAAAGCTCTTGGCCCAGTTGAAACCCTAACCACTGATCTCTCGGCACGCCTCATCGTACCAATTCACCTTTACAAGTGTCGGACAGTGTCGCACGCAACAATGGAAACAAATGTTGTTACTGCTTTTGGGAATTCTTCAATTCCCACTATGGTTGTCACCACAGGAGAGTTTCCACCTCCTAACCCACCATCACTAGTCTGAGCCACCATGGTCTCGATCGCCTCTACCTCAAACAGTGGTCCGATACTGTCTCTGGCGGCGGCCACAAACCCTTTCACACCAAGTGCGATAGGCCCTTCATTCTCATACGAGATGCCTAGTTTAGGTACAAGTCCTGTACTTTCCTTCTCCACTTCATAGACTTCAGGTCTATGGGTAGGGAGCTCTAACACTCCTCTGCAAGGCCACATGGGGGGCACTTTCGCTCCCTTTAATGCTTTCCCTTACGAAGGAGGTCATATACCTCCTTCGTCCCCTTCGCTCGGTGGCATGCACCAGCCATCCGTCGGGTCGCCTACACACCATAGTTTATTTGGAGCAGGGAGTCAAGGACCACCTTCGCATAATATGCCAATAGATTTGACACCATTTTCTTTTTTCGATGCGTTTGGTAACAACACCTTCTCGTCAGCTTCTTTCCCAATTGGGGGAAATCCTGGTTTCGGACAATCTATTCCTATCCGGGGTACTATTCCTGCACAGGGAGCACACCCAGGAACTTCTTCCACATCAGGGCTTTGGAATTCTTGGCAGGGATCCGTTCCCTTGTCCGGAATGCCGATCTGGGGTAATTCCTTCCACAATCAATGGAACTCCAGACAAAGTAATACGCCTATCCCCAGGAGACCGACATGAGGCAACCCTTCCCAAAGTCCTTCAAATGTAATGCATGCCCAACCATCTATGTCCTATTTTGGAAATCAACTGATGATGTCTCCTCACATGCAAAATCCATACGCTAGCCATGGCCATGGTTTTTACCAGAACCCAGGCCAACAACTAAACTTTTCCTGGCAACCTGGTGCCAATCAAACTCCAGGTCCCTTTTTCCTCGGTTATCACCAACAACCCAAACAACCTTTCCTGGAAACCTTGCATTTTCCAGACTTGACAAGGTTGTTGAATGAATCTATATGTCACGATCTGTGTTGGCCTCCTATGCCGACGAAGTTGCCTTCGGACATCCCAAAGTTTGAAGACAAGCCTAACAAAGATCCAGGAGACCATGTGACTACCTTCCATCTTTGGTGCGCATCTAACTCATTGAAAGACAACTCTATACAGTTGTGATTGTTTCAACGTACTCTCATTGGGAGTGCCGCGAAATGGTACATTGAGCTCGATCGCTCAAGATACTCTTCCTTCGACGAACTGGCGATGGCTTTCCTAAACCATTTCCATTTACCTATGTGATACGACGCTGGCACAGAATTGTTGGCCAATTTTTCACAGACAAAAGTGGACCATATCTATGATCACATATGAAAATGGAGACGCCGAAAGAGTTTAAGTAAGGTACTAGTCCCACCAACATTCCTTCTTGAGTGTTTCCTTAAATCTTTGGTCCCACAGTTATCCAAAGACATCGCAACATCGGGATTATTTTCCAAAGAAGATGCCATCATGAGAGCTCAACAACTTGAGATAATATATTCTCAGTCTGGTTTATTATACGAGATTTTTCCAGATGCACCACGCTCAATACATGATAACACTAGATAGAGAGTTGGAACACACGCCAATGGTATTTTTGGTTCAGCACAAACAAAGCCCGCTGAGCAACTGACGAAGCAGTTGCAATAGTTGTCTATACAACACACAGTGGCCAGCCAAACTACTGCTTTGGCTGCTCCCCCTACCAAAACGTTGGATGTACACACAGTGCAATTGACTAATCCAAAGGCCACCCAGCAGCTTGAAGGAAAGAAAAAACAACAAAAGACAGGTAAGGGAGATAAGAAACCCACCGATAATGCTGGCAGGGGAAACACTGAGAAACAGAAGGTGAGGTGTCCATGCAACCTGTGCACGGAAGACCACCTGACCCACCAATGTCCCTGTCTTACCGAAGCCCAAAAGTTTGTGAGGCAGGAACAACCTGTTGTGTTAACCAATCCATTTCAACATGGGAAAAATCTAACCCAAGCCTCTGCAAGCATGAAAGGGGGAAGCCAAGGACCCTATTCGTCTTTGAACAAACCCGCATCTGTGAATGTATATATGGTGAAGGGTGATGCTTTTATATCGAATGCAGCACATGACTATAATAAACCAAGCACTTCTGAGAAGGGCAAAGAAGCTGAACTCCCATCTCTTCCTCTACAGATTGAGAAGATGTTGGGCGAAACAATGACATGCATCCCCAAAGGTGCATTCAAAAAATATTCTCACAACCCAAACACAAGGGCCGCCCAGAACTATTCTATGGTGGAAGATTTATCACAAACCCCTTGTCCGATGTCCTCTTTGGAGGTACTCCAAAGTTTCCCTTCCCAGAGGAAATCCTTGTTAACCTCTTTAGGATCTACTGAGACTTGTAATCTGGGTACAATCATGTTGGATACAACTGAATTAAAACCTCATCTACCTTACCATGTAGCATTTTAGATAATAGTGGCTTATCCCATGAAAACTTTTACTCGGAATATCTTTTGCACAATGGTTGATGAGGGTGACTCGACATGCTTTATGTCATTAGCATGTTGGAAGGCCATTGGCCAAACCATTTTGTCTCTGTCACCTACTCTCCTCACTGATTTCAACGGTCGTTCATTTCGACCACATGGTATCACTCCCTCTTTCCCCGTGCAATTAGGAGGGAAGACCATGTGTGTCAAGGTAGAAGTAGTCGACGCACCCCTCAAATATAACCTCTTGTTAGGTAGGAGTTGGACTTATGCCATGCAAGCTGCAGTTGCTACAGATTTTTAGGTCTTGTTGTTCCCACACGAGGGTTAGATTGTGACCATCGATAAATTGTCTTTCTCCTGACCTGACTCTTCATTGGGGGCATCCACGGTCCCAATGATTGATAATCCTCAACCAGGCGTAGTCAACGTGGGGGTTGGTTTGTGCCCATCTTTGATGGGTACCTTCGATTACCCGCCCCCTCAAGGTCATATCAAGTTTATATCCAACCACCATAAGGTTGATATCTTTCAAGTTTTGTCATTCCACACGACTTACTTCAACGATCAGTGGATACTTCCTTCCCCATTGGCCACGATGGATGGGATAGGGCACCCAGGCATGTCCATGCCCTTGTTCGCAGCTGAAGTAGTGTACTCTTTATTCCAGCAAGCTTCATCCAACACTGATCCAACTCCTGCACAAAAGTTTGATCCACTTCTAGACCCTATTTGGGCTCAGGTTTCTCTCGCTGACACCAATTCATTAGACTTAGTCTTTCCCTCTGACGAAACAGTAATTGAAGCAATGACTAGTCTGGACAAACCCTGGGAAGATCTTCATCACAGATCATACTTCCTCCCAGAGTTAAGCCAAATCGAAACTTCCTTCCAGAGTTAAGTCGAATCAAAGCAGGAGAATTCACCGTGACTATGATGGGAGATAGGTCTTGTCCTATTAATCCTTGAGCTACACACGAGGTTTATGCTGAGGGTAGTATGGAAACCATCGCTGAAACCATACTGATCAATATCTCCTAAAACCCTTGCGTCGTGGAAAATGTTTTTGTCAGAGCTGACTGCTCCCCTGGATAAATTCAACTCTTTACCGATATTTTTAAAGAATTTCGCGATGTTTTTGCCTGGTCTTACGAGGAAATGCTAGGCATTGATCCAAAAATAGTCGAACATGAAATCACAACTTATCCTGATGCCAAGCCTGTTCGGCAGAAACTTCGTCCAGTTAATCCTAGGAAAGAAACAACCATTAAGGTTGAGGTTGAGAAATTTCTAAAGTCCAGTTTTATCTATCCTATCCATCTAACCCAATGGGTGTCAAATCCTGTGCTGGTCAATAAAAAACAAGTCACGATTCATGTGTGTACCAACTTCCATGATTTGAACAAGGCCTGTCCCAAAGATAATTTTCCCACACCATTCATCGACCAGATCATTGATGAGTGTTCTGGTTGTGAGGCCTTTTCTTTCATGGACGCTTTTTTGGGATATAATCAAATACAAATCAAACCCAAAGACCAACACAAAATGACATTCATTTTTCCTTGGGGTACATTTGCATATCGTAAGATGCCTTTTGGTCTCAAAAATGCAAGAGTGACCTTTCAGCGGGCCATGTCTTTTTCTTTCCATGACCTCAAGCATATAGTCGAGGCCTACTTACATGATTTAACATCTCGATCTCATAAGAGAGCAGATCATCCCACACACCTCTGACTTATCTTTGAACGTTGTCGCTACTTTCGTATTCGCTTGAATCCAAACAAGTGCATCTTCTGTGTAACATCAGGTCATTTGTTAGGTTTCATTCTATCAACGACAGGGATCATGGTTGATCCTCTCAAGGTTGAGGCAATAATTCAGTTGCCTCCCCCATGCACAATCCTTCAACTTCAGAGTCTACAAGGCAAGGTGAATTTTTTAAGGCGCTTCATTGCCAACTATGCCAAAATCACCAAGGGATTTATGCGCTTACTGAAGAAAGACGTTCCTTTTTATTGGGACAATGCCGCTCAACACTCTTTCGCAGCATTGAAACAAGCCCTCACAACTTCTCCTCTGCTTTGGCCACCTAACTATAACAAATATTTCTTATTATACCTGGCTGTAGCAGAGTCAACCATTTTCATGGTTTTAGTTCAGGAGGATGACCTGTTCTCATAATACGTGATCTATTACCTGAGCCGAGGCCTCGTACGACTGGAACTCAATTATTCTTATATTGAAAAAATTGCATTGGCGGCAGTTCATGATGTTCAACGGTTCTGTTATTATGTTCTATTTTGAAAGACCAACATCATTGTTGTCGTGAATCCATTCCAGTACATGTTGACACAATGGGTAATAGGAGGAAAGATCAGTAGATGGATAGTCATCCTCCAGGAGTTTGACTTAGATTTCGTTTCCATGAAATCCAAAAAGTCGCTGGTCTTCGCAGAATTTATTTCGAAACTTCCGATCGAGTCAGGTGATGTTGTGCCTAAAGAATTGCCTATTAGGGGAGATATGTTTTTGATCACATCTTTGGATCCCTAGTACGAAGATATACTTATCTATCTCTAGACTTTGAAGTTCCCCACCTCTTCTTCTCATTATGATCATCGACGTATACGCCATTAGGATAAGAATTATCTCATACTCAATGATACGTTGTATCGAAGAGGGGTATACTGCATCCTACGCCGATGTCTCACTCATGAGGAAGCAGTTATCATGCTTAACGATTTCCATACCAGAGAATGTGGTGGTCATTTTTCTGGGTTGGTAACATCCCAAAAGATTCTATGAGCAGTTTAATTTTGGCCGACACTAATCAAAGATTGTATTGAATTGGTCAAGAAGTGCCACCCATTCCATATATTCTCTCGGAATAAGAGTGCACATCCCGCTCCCATGTTTCCTGTCATCACAGTTGGTCCCTTCACCATGTGGGGGATTGATTACACTACATGCAACCCTCCTTCAGCAAGGGGGCACCGCTATATCATTGTAGTTGTAGACTACTTCATGAAGTGGGTCGAAGCTATGCCAACATTTAAAGATGATGGAGAGATTGCAGCTCTCTTTTTATTCAACCATATCATAGAAAGGTTCGACGTCCCGAGGGACATTGTCACTGAACATGGAAGTCACTTTCAGAAATAGATAATGACTAATTTAACATCAAATCTTGGGTTACGACAAGAACATTCATCACCCTACTACCCCCAAGCAAATGGTCAGATGGAAGCTATAAAAAAATCTCTTAAGACCATCCTACAACGAACAATCAACTTAGCCAAGTCAAATTGGCATTTGATGTTATACTCGGCATTATGGGCCTACTAAACATCTGTTAATACTACAACTGGTTTCTCACCTTTTCAACTCGTATATGGGCTGGAATCAGCCTTGCCTATCGAATCTTAGATCCTGTCCCTAAAGTTGGTAGTACAATTATTGCCAGACACTTATCCACTTGAAGAATGATTACTATACCTTGAGAAACTCAATGAGAGGCGTCATGATGCAGCCCTGGCCAATGAGGCTCACAAACATAAGGTCAAGTGTCAGTATGACAGGTCTGTTTATCCTCGGATTTTCTCTGAAGGTGACCATGTCCTGGTCTATGACCAAGATAAGGACCCCCTGGGGGCAGGAAAATTCAAACCCATGTGGTTCAGACCTTTCATCATAAAAGAAGTTTTAAAAAAGGGCCCTTATTGTCTGGTTGACTTTGAAGGGAATTCTTTGGCGGAGCCTAGAAATGGGCTCTACCTCAAGAAGTATTACTCATAGGTAGTTCACCATGGGTAACTTTTTGTAACATATGTATAGTCTTTGTACTATTACTTTCTAGTTTCTTTTAGTGTTATGGATGTGTCATTGATGTTATCTTTCATCACTGTGGCAGATTTCAAGTGAATCTGAGATGTTCATTGGGTACACAGACGGTGCTAGTTGACACACTCGAAGGCTTGCCTCTATAGATTGGGTAATATTTACACCTTGAGGCTAGTTTTTATCTTCCAGAGGTATATGCTTAGGTGACACCACAAATAATTTTTTCGAGTATAGTGTAGTTATTGAGTTGCTTCGTGACACCTTGTCATTTGGTAGCTCTCATCTCTGGGTCTATCTTGACACTCAGCTAGTTGTGTCTCAGTTAAATAGAGTCTACCGATTTCATGATCCAGCTTTACACCGACAATTCCTTAGGGTACGTCTCTTAGAATGAAACTTTGATTATATTACATATTTTCATATTCCTAGGAGATTAAACCAAGTTACAAATACTCTAGCTAATCAAATTTTAGATTGGCATCTTGCACACATATGAAAGGAACTTCACATAAACATGTAAATACATTGTTTGCATGCATGATCCATAAGACACAAAAGACATAAAAATCCATATATAATCATAAAGTAATTAGAGTACACAGATGGACGCAAGCACCTCAAAAATATGACCAATAACGAGTCATGGGGCTTATGCCCTCAAAAAATATATACAAGTAGTGCTCGTGGCATGTGAAATGTCTAACTAGGATCAGGGCCTGTGGGCCCTGTTGTACTGATCCACGGTGTTTGCTAAATGTCGAAACAATCGGACCCACGTCCGTGGTGCCCCCACTACATGAGGTTGCATGGATGGTGGCAGATCCTCAATCTCTGCCATAGGGACTATGCGAGTGAGCACAGTAAATTTCCACTAAACTCATCTCAATACCCTCTTAGCCTCCCCGTCTGGAAGATCTCCTGCTACTACTGGTCCCCCGATGATGGTAGGTGTGGCCCCTAGCCGAGGATGACACTTGTTCCTCGCATAGTCAGCAGGTCACAATGGTCCCACATTTGCACACAAAAAACGCATGTTCGTCAAATACTCTAGTATAAACAAAAATGATATATAACAAAAATGACATAAAATTACATATGCTTCACAAAAAATAAAAACAACTACAAAGATGGAGACTTACCCATCTCTCCTCGCTCCTCACCAGGGGGTACCAGTATCTTAGGATCCCTTGAAAAATCAATCCCTGCATACGGGTAATCCTCGATAACTGGGATCTGTCACGATAGCCAGCCAAAGAAGTCATCATCTTAGGACTCATTAGTCCTTCCACCACCCTGTCATGGTAGTAATACTGCCCATCTACACATAGCAGGAAGAGAGGCCTGATGTCCTTGTACCACTACTCGAGGACTAAAGCTCAGAACTCTCTCAAAGAAGAATGAGCACAGAACAGTCTCGAACCCAAAGTTCCTCTATGTCCGCAATCGACAATCTGTCAACTACCTCTCCATACACTCAAGCAATGTGGTACTCCAGTCAAATATGTGTGCATTTAAGCACTAGACTGCATAGTTCATCTGTGCATGGGACGCCTAATGTAGAGCCGCAGAACCAGTCATCCGCCCAATGAGCAATACAATCGCCTACAACGACAATTCAATAATCTTGCTTATGGGCACCTGTGAGATCGATCGGTCTGTCCCAGCCTCACAGTAGAGGCCTATCAATTCCGCTATGTTATGTGGCCCTGAAGGAAACGTTCGAAAGTTGAATTGTTCCCCTCTCCTTGAGAGGCCAGTCAAAAAGTATATATCCTCAATGGTGGGCACCAATGACTTCCCCTCTAGCATGAAAGTCTCTACATCTGGATGACAATAATCAATCAAGGCTTTCAGTAGCCTAGGTTGTGCCCGCATAAAAGGACACAAAAAGAACTTTAATAACCCACATTGCATCAACGTGGCCACAACATTGGGGTCTTCCCCGACCAACTCACTAATTTCCTCATGCTCCCTTTCTCTCCAATGAACATACATCCTGCAAAACACCAAAGTTCAGGAGGGTTAGCCCTTGCTTTTTAACATTTTTTATTCATTAAGGGGGGTCCACACGGGCTGTAATGATGACAGTCGCATGTACACGCATGCAGTTTTTACTCTGCCCGAATGTACATGCAACATGTCCTCAGATAGCCTACGTGGACCTAGGGCCGACCTTTTAAAGGTCGACGCCCACCCAAAACATGGAACCGAAAACAAAAGTAAGGATTTAAATTGCAAAATGGGGGAGTTTGTACTTACTTGGTCCAGAGAGAAGTTTGTTTCGTCCACTGTAGCTCCCAGAATCACCACTTTTATCAAATGGGGTCTTTTGGCTCTAAAGTCAATTTCCAAATCAACAATAATGATAATGAGCTGCCAGCTTCTATTTATAGACCTTTTGGCCACTTTTTGTCACTTTTTTGGCCTCCCTTATCATTTTATTTAAACCAAAAACCATTTAGAGTGATTCAAGAGTTGCATGTGAGGGGTATTATTAGGTATCAGGGCCATTGTTTTGAGTTTTGGGACACTTTTGACGATTCGTGGAAAAATATCAGATGATCAACTTGAGCATGTAGGTTAGGTTTTTACTCTGACTTTTGCATCTCGTTGTCTTTATCCCTTTTCCATAGGATCGATCCCATCAGATTGTGACACAGAACCATCATTGCTTCTTTAGAAGTGTCACGAGTTGGTGGTAGATCTTACCTTAACATGGATTCCCTAGGTATATCCTTGTTGCATTATGGTGTCCATGCTGTCTCTAATCACTGTAGGCTCGAGAGTCCTTGTCATTTTTCCTAATTACGAGTTTGAGCCTCATTTGCATGATTCTTTTTCACTCTTGACCTCACCCTTGAGACTCCCAAAAGACATTACGGGTCTTCTTTTAATCCCTTTTTAGACCCTCTAAACATGAAAATATTGTCGAGCGATCTTGTGTCCTTTCACGCTCGTTAAACTGAAATTTGAAGTCACGTATGTCTGGTGGTAGTTTACCCCTTTTTCGGTCTGGACGGTCAACTATACGAACAAAGGTATACTCTATGGAACTTTAGTTCTCTAGAAGAGTTCCCTCAGGTATGATTTTACCCCTTTTTTGGGCCTGAGGAACTAAATTTACAAAAAAGGAACCCCTACGGAGTCCAAAGTTAAGCTCTTTTCAGACTCCCTAAAATTGAAAATATTGTCGAGTGACCTTATTCCTTCACACTCGTTAAACTGGTCCAGAAGAACATTCCTGACGGAGTCCATAGTTAATCTTTTTTCAGACTCCTTAAAAATGGAAAAATGGTCAAGTGATATTGTCTTTATCACACTCATTAAAATGGTTTTGAATAGACGTCTTGTCGGTGCTATTTTACCCCTTTTTCGAACCGACTAGACTACCTTCGAAAAAGGTACCCCAATGGTGTCTCCTTTTATGTTTTTTCAAACTCTCTAAATATGATAATCCACCAAGCTTACCTTCTATGGTCTCGTTAAAATCATATCGAAGGACGTTACCATTGTGTGTTTTATTAATCACATTTTCATACCTGCGTCTTTGGCCTAATGCTGATTCCATGTTTCTCTCAACTGACCCATCTGAAGCATGCCTTAAACGCAAGCCCTGTAGCACTTTGCCTATTCATCTTGACACCTTTGGCCCCTGGAGGATTTTTCTCGAGTGTCCTTACTCTGAACATCAATCTTGTCCCTGTGCCTTGAACTTGTATGTTTGCAACACTCGTTCCTCCTTTGTAACGTAACATTCTTTTATTCTTTTTCCTAAGTTATTGAAAAAGAAAAAAAGAAAAATCAAATATACCCCAAAAAGAGGAAGGGAAAAGTATTTTCTTTATTGGCAGCATAATGAGTTACCCTTGGATAAAGCACATCTTTCCGGTTGTTCATCAAACCCTAGGATTTAATATGACCTTAGGAAGTTGTTCTCGCCACATAGAGATGTGTCCTCCTCCATTTGGTTATTCTTCCAAACATATGGAGAGTTTGCGTTGCCTCCTACCTTGTAAACTTATGTTAATGCCATGCTGCTTGAGTCTCATAATTCGTCGTGTTATTGTCCAAGGGAATTTCTTCACCAAGCCTGAGTCAACCCCTCTGCAGTTTGTCTCTTGCCCTCATACCCGACCATCCTGAATGTCCAATCAAGTCCTTATTCGAAATCATTGAAGCCTTCAGTATGATCATCAAGATTATCTAGTCCATGACCGATGAGCCATCGAAGACCTCTGGGTAGTGTATTTGTACACTCATATTACACTCCTACCTGATTTTTGAAGATTTTGAAGTTGTTGCTCGAGCTCTGAAGACCTCATTTCCATCCATCAAGCCGTATAAGCTTCTAGAAGATGGATACTCTATATGTATATCATTTTGATTTCAAGATGTAGCTCCGCTGTGTATTGTTCGCGACTACTCTTTATATAGTTATAAGACATGGATATACAGTGTATTTGATTGGTATCCATGATTCTTTTTTATCCCAAGCATGGGTATGCCCACCTCGATGAGACAATTATTATTTTGCAGACAACGCCTCCTGGTTCCTGGTCCCTAGGCTCAATTGTTTGGCACATCAGTGAAGATTGTTAATGTATTTCGGCCATCAGATGCTCTTCTAACCTCAAACATTAGGGGGCATATGTTATAACCCTAATTTTCACTAGACATGCTTACCTAGCATCAAGCCATCTTAGATTCATTCTTTGCCAAAACACTACTGAACAACTCTTTAAAAAACCTCTTTTATAAAGACCCATGCGCCCTACTCCATTACTGCACACGTGTACACGCTAGCTGACCCAAAATATCCCACGTGTACCTACAAAAGCATGGAAAAAAGGAAAGTTGCCGACGGAACACACAGCTTTGGGTGAGTTAACTAAACCTTCTGGCCATGCATGGCCGAGGGTTCGACCAAATACCTAGCTCCTTATAGCCTATAAAAGAAGGGGTAGGGGTCCCATTTGGGAGGAGAATTATAGTAAAGAAACTCTATTCAATTGTACATTCCCATTGTCCCAACCCTTTAGCCATCCTTGTGCAAGGAGAGATACAGAGAAAAGAAGTTGGAGGACATTTGAAGAGGAGCCCAGGATCAGGTTCATGGAGTGGTGTCCGGTCTCGACATTGTAAGTTGATTCATTAAAATTAATAAAGAAATGTTTTTCCTGTCCCACTTTATGAGTTCTTCATAGTTTACTGAATATATGTTTGAATCTCTAACCCATCAATCTGTAGGTAAAATGCATGTGTAGTTTGTTGCTTGTTTTGAATGCAGGTCAGCCTTGGGAGGAGAGCTACTAACAAGCAATCAAGCGTGAAGAATTATCGACATTGAACACCCGTAACAAGGTATGTTGGTCTAACCATGTATTTGCTTAAAAGAAATGGGGATTAAGTCTGGGGATGAAGGTAGAAAGTAGGTTTCTTTTGGTCATATCTGCATGCATAATATAACCCTATTTTCTAGTCTATAAGGGGATTTCCCACTCACAACAATTTATGAGGCCAAAAATCTAAATGTCGCACTTTGACCGAGGTAGCTAGTGGCCAAATTTAGGACATCTACCCAGGTGACAATTGTGGGCTGCAATTGCACCTTGATCAGATTTTGTGTGGCTATTGGGAAATATCGTTAGCTCTTTCGGGATATGAACCCTATACCCCTCATTATAATTGATTACTTCATCCTTCACTAGTTCCTCTTTCGGTGGATTATGACCCCACTATTGAGTGCTTTTGGAAGGTCCAGTGCTATTTGAGAGGAAGGACTATACATCTTTTAGGACACAAGCATTTTCTTCATCTGTTCCCCCACATGGACAAAATACACCTACCCACATGTATGCTTATTTATAGTTGATTTATGTATGATGCTCATTTGATTACATGCAATTGTGAGTTATCTTGTGAAGGTCCAAATTATACAAGTCTCTTGTTCATTAATTTCTCTCATCACCATTTTCACACATTCACTTTGTTAGTCGGACATCATAGGGGACCCACAAAATCTTCGTCATTCCATATGCTTTCAGAATCTCCCTCATATTATAGGAGGAGGTCCTAGTCTTTCCGACTCACCAGATCAACCATCTCATACCCTTATGAGTGACACCATTTTTGGATCATATTTTCTTGGTTCCACTTTACTTGGGTCCAATTCCCAAGGCCATCCATCCACTATCTCTCCTTCATAAGGAGGAAGAGGGAAAACTTCTTCTCAAGGAAGAAGTACAACCCCACCAAATCCCCCTCAAGGGTCAGGTCCACTACCTACTCACACCATGGCTAAAACTAATCCTCCACCACCACCCCCCATGCCATATTTGGAATCTTTAAACATTTTTGATTTGAGTAAACTTACTAATGATCCTATTTTACATGACCCCACATGGCCCAATATACCTACAAAACTACCTTTAGACATCCCAAAATTTGAAGTAAAATCGGGGGAAGATCCCACCAACCATGTCATCACATGGATGACTCCATCCACTTAAGGTTATTTCAATGAACACTCATTGGTCCATAAGCCAAATTGTATGTGGACAAACAATCAGGGTCCCATGTGACTTTTGAATCCTTGTCCAAATCCTTTTTGGCCTTTTTTCAACTACCAGTTCATCATGACAATGGTTTAGAACTTCTCTCTGAGTGCAAACAAACATCAACTATGCATATTGATGACCACATTCACGAATGGAATTGACAACATAGTTTATGTAAAGAGGAAACCACCAAAGAACAACCTCTCGATTGGTTTCTAAAATCACTCGTCTCTATCCTTGACAAAGATGTGGCATCCACCTTCCCCCAATCCGAAGAGGAAGCCATCGACAAGGCTCAACAGTTCGACCTCATTTATGCTCAATCAGGTTACTTATACACAGTATTACCTGTTGCACCCAGACCTGTACCATTTGGCCAGGAAAAACTTGCATGTCTCATGCTGCATATGGGTTGATTGGTACCATGACACACCACAACCCATACATCCAACCAACACCTATGTATGGTGCACACCCATATCTGCCAACATATGGAGGGCCGTATTATTACCCTCCTCCGCCTTACCAACAACCATATCCGGTTATGCCCTCTCCACCCATGATTGGACCCTTTCCGACACCCATGATGTTCCCAACCTCTCAACCAAGTTATGGTCCCCCCTCTACCTCCACATATAACCTGGGCACTAGCAAAAGTTCTTCTCCTTCCTATGCACCCTACAGATTGTTACCAAAAAACAATCCGTGTTTCCCATTTCCTAGTCCTCCACATCTAGTTGCTCCTCCACATGGACAACCACATGTCGGTGTTAATTTTATTCAACCCTCTCCCATTCATCAACTTCATACTTTTGAACAATTGAATACAGTAAATAAGACCCATTAGTCGAATACTGCCAAGAAGAAATGGAAAAACCAAAACAATAATAACCTGGGACCAGGGGGAAATAACCCCCAACAAAACCAACCTACTGGAGGCAACTAGAATTAGAGCAACTAGAACCCCCAAGGGGACAATAAAAACAAACGATAAGGGAGGAACAACAACAAAAACCTCTAGACGAACTTCCCTTGCGCTCTTTGCGGTGAGCATGGACATTATACCCACCATTGCCCCCAAATTTCTAACTTTAAATGGATGAAAGAATCCATGAACGCACCACGTCCTCCAGTGCCACCTTCCCCTCAGCAGACCCCACAACAATATTTGCAAGAACCACCCCCGACCATGTTATAAAACTATCGAGTAAAATTAATGAGGAGAGAACCCTCTTATTTATACATAAATGAAGATAAGAGACTCATAATTACAAATCCACTTTTCTCTCAACCTATCCCTTCAAATCCTCCACAAATATCTTAGATAATATATTCTATCCATGATATTCTCCTTGAAGTTAGCTTGAATGATTATCTCTAAATCAAAGATTGAATATGAAACTCGAATTTGAAGCTAGGTGGTGATTTTTGACTTCGTGAAAATCTTCAAATATGCCTGTAGTCATCACAAAACTCATCCAACTTTGAGATATAATGAAAATATGTTAATTTTCTAATATTTAGTCACAAATTCTCTTAAAAATACTCAAAATAAATAATTTGAAAAATGGAAATGTAAACCCATATGTTTTTATGAAAGTGATGATAATTATGGTTTTATGGAAGAATCAAATGGAAATAAAGGTGACAAATGGTA
Source organism: Picea sitchensis (assembly GCA_010110895.2). Lineage (NCBI taxonomy): Eukaryota > Viridiplantae > Streptophyta > Pinopsida > Pinales > Pinaceae > Picea > Picea sitchensis. Next base: position 49,804 of record SNQJ01S0130827.1, read on the forward strand.
TATGAAAGATGAATAAAGTGTCGTATTTTTGCTACCCAACATTCCCCCCAACTGAACTTGTTGCATGTCCTCATGCAACTTTGCATGAATTCTCTTTAGGATTTTGGCATCTTAGCTGTGGCTTTACATGATGATGATGTGTAATAATAAATCATTTCATGATGAGATACATGAGTGGCAGTTAATATTTCTTATGGTTGGTTCTTGTGTGACAACCATCAATATGACAAATGTTGGTTCTTGTGTTAACAACATTTGTTCGTTTTACTTATTTTCTTGCTGCAAGTCATAATACTAGAAACATGCATGTACTGGAAATGATAAGTCATCAATGTACTTAGAAAGCCCTTTTTTCTTCATATTTGAATCATGCCAATA